>JAOVYW010002595.1:0-11506 GCA_025775045.1 Hiodon tergisus
GTGTGTGTGTGTGTGTGTGTGTGTGTGTGTGTGTGTGCGTGTGTGTGTGTGAGTGTGTGTGTGTGTGTGTGTGTGTGAGTGTGTGTGTGTGTGTGAGAGAGAGAGAGAAGAGGGGAGGAATGGCAAGAGCATGCTTCAAGGCTGCGGTTGAATTTCTTGGCAGGAGAAAATATAAGGCAGGACAATACTTTGTTTCCGCTTCACAACTGGGGACTCTCCCTGAATTTTCAATTCAAACGAATCAAATCGTCCATCAGAAACTCTTCCATAGCTACCATTTTCTAAGAATGATTTTCCGGGGGTTTCAGGGCCGTATCAAGGATGAGGTTTTTTCCTGTGAGATTGAATGCTTGCCAGGTTTTTTTGGTGCTGTTTAATAAAACCGTCGAGGTACATCTCTCCTGTGGAGGAACTGATCCGTCTTCTGTGTCAGTAGATTTTGCAGTGTTTGAGGTGATGTGTGCTGTTGTTTTCTACACGTTGCGATGCTAAAGGAATTGATTCCCTGCCTCAGGCTCTCTCGTTACTTTGCGTCTGAGTGTCTCTCACACCCGCATCACACCCGTGTCTTTCCCTATCTCCGTCTCCATCTTTCACTCTCTCTCACCCCACCCTATGTCGTTTTATCATCTCACACTGACTTACTAGGCAACCAGGCAACCCTTTCAATTAATTTCATCCTGTTAGTCAGATTCCAGCCAGGAACTTCCTCACGCTCCACCCAGACAGATGGCGCCAATCACTGCCTCTGTTTTCCTCTCATGTGTCTCCAGGAGAAACCCCTCCCACAACCCCTGTATCCCCCCAGCCTCCCCCCCACCTTCACGCCGCCGGGGCAATCGACCCCTGCTGTCTTTGTGGATCTCTAACCGCTTACACGCTCGGTGTAATCGGCTCCGCACGTGATTGATGTGACATTTAAACCAATTAGCACGGGCTTAGATCCTCGCGTCGTGCTCTATTTCGCGTCGTGCTTTTTTTTTTTTTTTTTACTTCACTTTGAATTTAAGCGGTAAATGTGTATGTTTGGGGGGAATTAAAAATGAGCGGACGGGCCCCACCAGCGAGGAAGCTTGTACTGGATGGTTCGATCACAGGATTGCGCGTGCATTGTTTGCAATACTGGAAGGGGCATGTTTGCCCCTGGCTCATGAAATATGGATGCCATTTGCACACTGAATGCTTTTAGAGGTTCTGAGTGAACACGGGACAGCCGGGGCACAAGCAGAGGGAGGCTTTATGGATTTCTCTCGCAGGAGCCCATGCTAAACAGAATCTCATCTCATTGAGGGGATTGGGGGCGGTGGGGAGGGCTTGACACGTCGTCGATGTCGCTGTGTCCGACAGGCAGCACTTCCTTAGACTAACGTGCAGCATCCACATACCTAACAGAGAGGCTCCACCACACAAGAGAGAGCGTGCAGAAAGCCACCAGCCTGTTCCACGTTGTGTTGATCTCACATGACGTTCTTGTTGCAAACACGAATAACTCAACTCCGTTCACCATAAGGAATGAGGTCTTCATTCAGGAGGAATTACTGATTGTTCCATGCATAGGATTTTAACTTTAATTGCAATTGTCTTGAAAAAACCTTGCAAATGTGGATCTGCCCTGTAAGATTGGCACGCCATTGATCATTCAGGGCTAATGAGATGAGAATCCCAAATTACCAAGGTAAAGGAAAATGCAATAAAGTCCTGGGAGCTGAATGGATGTGATGCTTCTTCCATCTCTTTAATGACCAATGACAGGAATTAACACTGTTTGAAAAGGAGCTAATGAATACCCTGACATAGGGCAGAGTGAGAGGTGCAAGCACAGCAAATTTTTTCTAAAAGTGCTGATGACACCTTCGAACACATTCTCGCTGTGACAGTCCCCACCACACAGTTACAGAGACACAGACAAACATCTGCTCTATAGAGACAGACACACCTACACACACAGTCTCGCCGTTTTGTGCCTTCCAGTCTACCTCTTATAGTATCCGTAAGGTTATGTAGTGAGGAGAATTTGTATGCACCTGAATCTTAAACTGCAGTTAAGATTCAAATGAAAAGGCTGTATTTTGACATTGGAGGGTTTGCGTAATGCTAACCTCTACATTGTTAATGTGAGCTGCCAAGTAATCAAGTGCATTTAACTAAAGCTAGATGGCACTCCCCGGGATGATGTCTGTTATAAATATTCCCTTTAAAAACTATGATTCCTGTGATGCCCATACACCTCTCACTTGCATGTTCTCGATAGAAGCAAGCCTTCACTTCAAGAATACACCCCTCAGGAGCTAAGCTGTTTGACAGTACCCCCAACCCCCTGTTCTTCCACTGACAAAGGGAACAAATATCCCCTTGTGTCGGACGGATGACCACGCCTTGTTTCCCTGTTCCCAGTTGCTCGTTCTTCGCCATGGCTTTCCTTCACTGTGACTGAGGGGGCAGAGACTGTGATTTGCCTTGGGCCGGTTACGGGGAGGGAGGAGAAGAGGGTCTTGTAAACAGGGGCTATCTGAATACCTGAATATAACGTGACTGGTGCCGTGACCCGGGTGCCAGAGCATTGTCACTGTGCAGGGCTTTATTTTCGACTAAGCAATTTCACAATTCAAAGCTGCAAAGAATTATTAAGAGAGCTATGTCATTCAGACAGATACGCACGTGCATGGTTCCAAAAAAGCCGGCATGGTGACTCTGTAGGGGAAATTCTCCCCTCAGGGGTCACAGGTTCGTGGGAGCCTTAGGTGGGAATCTTTAATTAAGATTTCCGACTCGTCCTCGTAGCCTCCATCCTGTGAAAGTTCCCGTCCATTAACGCTGATGATCACAGCAGGTGAGATATGCACAGTCATTCGTTAACGAGCAGAGGCATATTCCACACTGCAACCTTTTCCTTTCCATCCCCTTGTCCAATTAGCACTTCCCATTTCCCTTTCCCTCTATTTGTCCTTCTTTCTACTTCTTACTTCTCAATTTTAAGCGTAGCGATGGTAACCCTCTGACCAGATAACTGCCACTCTTCAAAATCTGTTTGCACTGCATCTGTCATACTTAATCTCTAATTAGGCACAAAAAATATCATCCTGCGTGAAAATATTTTGTATTTCAATGTACTTTCTGAAGTATTTTCAGCATACATACTCTCACATTTGATTTGAGGGAAAGCATACCTTCCTCACAAATGATGATCAAATACACTGTCTTTTTCATCATCTTTGGTGTTGCTTGAAAGGGACGGGATATATGCATCAGGGAGCCACTCCCTCAAGCCCTGGGGACATACCAAGGCTGCCCTGAAGGACAGGCAAGCTATGGGGCTGTCCTGCTGACAGAACCTTATTTGTGTGTGGTTTGGGTGATTGGACCACACTCAGGTGTTTGTAATTAGGCCATGTAAAAGTGCGCCAGCAGAGCTGGCCAGGAGAGAAGGATTTATCCAGGAAAAGTCTGTTTGATGGATTTTCTTTTTGGTTGTGCTGCATTATGTAAAACAGTTTGAAAAGCTGGTTAATTTTGACAGTTTTTCCGAAAAAAAGGTATTTTATTTGACTTCCGTTTCTGTTGAATTTGCTGGTTTTGTTGAAAACAATCCCTCCGTGTCCCCGTCCCTGGCTGCTCCCAGACCAGGCACGCCTCGGCGTGCCACAGGGACGCTCTCAAGCAGCCATCGCAACCAAACAGCAGGTGTAAAAGTCCAATTTGAACGACCCATCTGAAACTTTAATGAATCCGTGTTTCAACAAGAAGGTTTTGTTTGGTATGACGTGGATTTTTATTTTTTATTTTTATGCCCAGATGGAAATTGTAGGCATTCAGATGGCTGGATTGTGGGGTTATAAAGGACACCCCAATCCCCAAAAGTAAAATAAAACGATGAATATGAAATACACCAATAGGCAGCGAAATCCCATGTGATTTTGAGATATGTGTTTGAGGTCTATTGAGCATTGCTGTGGGGACAAGTGGGTGTTCTGTGAATCTGCTTTTGAGGAGTAGGGCAGCCTTTGGTCAGTCAGCGTCAAATTTAAGTTGAATAACCAATAAACCTTTACCCTCAACCCACACTAAGCACCACATGAGCTGAAATCTCCATCTCTTTCCTCGGCTATAATGGAACTGTCAAAGTATTAAAAACAAAGCACGGAGCAACTCTTTCACTGAAGCAAAAATACCACAGGGAATATTTTCCTTTTTCTTTCTTTCTTCAAAAAGAAAATGTGCACCTTACATAAGTCCAGAATGACATGGCATCGCACTGCAATTAGTGAGCAAGCCAGAGGCCCAGTCACAGGGGTGAGATCTATCGCACTGAATCATGGGTTAAAAATTGTGTTCACTCCTGCAACCCCGTGCTCCACTCATCTCACTGAATCATGGGTGCTTGGGTCTGACACCTTGCCAGAGAGCCCATTCACTGCTCATTCACACGTTATCTATGCAGTCCGTTACATCGCCTGAGGAGGTTTCCACGAAAAAACCTTCAGGCGAAGTCATCAATTCAAGCTAAAATAAAATTTGAAAAAACATTGACCGAAATCAAACACAGAGATACATAGATAGTTAGTATAAATATCTACTTAAATATCAACTTTTTTTGTTGTTGTTGTTGAAGTGCGTATGTAAGTGATTAGTGATTAGTTGCATTACTTCACATGAAGTAGAAAGGCCATTGTTAGGCTGAAAGAGTCGGAAAATTGCAATCATGCAAACCCCCGAAGACCCTGAGGAATCGCTTTTTATACTGTTTAAATTAAACAACTCAAAAATATTTAATCAAGTAATCCATTTGAAAGCTTTTTAATCTGCAATTAGCCACACAAACATATGCAAATATGCAAATCTGTCGGCAACAGGCTCGCGCTCTTTCTTGGCGCGTGACGGATGTTCCGGGGAGTGCATTTGGCACAACCGGGGACAGATGGATCCGGGTGAGGGGCCAGGCTGCATGGTTTAAGATAAATAAACTACTCTTTCAACAGTAATTAACAATTAATTAGAAGCAACGGCTTCACCAGGTGAGAATGGCAGTAGGGGGGATTTGTCAAGAACAGAACAAAAGAAGTAGCCTAATGTAATTTAGCCGAGGCTTTTCTTTATTTTCCCTCTGTTGTTTTGTCATCTTTCAAAATTTGAAGGGTAACTAACCATTTGTGTTACAGTGCAACAGTTTAGACAGAACTTTGTGGAGGCCTGAGCCACTTAAATGGACTCTCCTGACTTCGAAACGAAACAGATGGGCTCGAGTGGGTGCTGTAATGTGATGTCCTTCGCATGTGACCCCATCTCTGTGTTCTACTCCAATCATTTTGGCCCCGAAACGTAATACCTATCTTTGCACGTTTGGCCTCTGCTGCTAGTGGACATCGATAAGGTCACAAAGCATTTGCAAACATTCAATGGTGCGAAAATATATGGACACAGAGATTATATTGGAAGAATGGTTCCAGGTATTTATGACAGATAACGCGAGCTTCAAATACTAAAAAAAAAATGATTCTGACGACTCTATATGGATTGCTAAAAGAAAATCCATCCTCGTTACTTGACAAGCATGCCAAGACCCTGGATAACATCCCTCATAATGTTCCTGGGAGTAAGTGAGGAAATATGGGGAATTACATGACTCGCGGGGGGGGGGGGGGGAGGAGACAAGTCCTGATTGGCTGGTTTACATGCCAGGGTACCTCAGACAGTGCTTAGTCATAAATTTGATATCTGATGTGGTAAGCACAGGTTAACCGGCACAAACTTGTCTGAGACCAAATTCGCCATTTTAGTTTGAAATCATATGAATTTGCATTCAAATCAAATGGGTAAAACGCTTGGCAAATTAGCCATTTCATTCCTGATAAAAAAAACACCCCAGGGCTACGTTTCATTTAACAAGAGAAAAACACAATACATTGGCACTATGTTATTTCTCCATTTGCTCGCTTGTGACTCTAAAACAATGGGAGGTAATTTGGTGGCAAAGAAAGTAAGCTTTGTGAAATTTTTTTTTTTCATTTTCATTTTGTTTCTCTCTCTGTGTCTAATCATCTAAGAACTCGTGGCGCGGAGCAATAAAACTTTCAAAATAAGCCATTGACAAATTGGAGCAAATTTAGTTTTCGCTTCCAATTCCCCCCCAGCTGTTGTATTCTAGCTGTGACTGGAGTTGTCAGGCAGGAGACAAGCATCATGACTCCAGGGGGAACCAGGGCTGTGGAACAGAACTGACAAGTCCTTGCGATGACCCAGGAGGGCTCACAGATCCTTAAGCATTGCCCTTGTGATGCTGGGGGTTCAGTCTCTGCTGGTTGACAAGTGTAACACGGAGAGTGGCTCACGGGCCCCTGATTCGGATTGAGGCGGAGCAAGGGGTGTGTTGAGCAGCAGACGGCGCGCTGCCTCCTCCTTTGCCCTGGATACCACAGAAACTTTGCATCACTCCTCAAGACAATGTTCTGTCAAGTCTCTTGGCGGCTGCTCTCCTTGAGCGGTTCGGAGCGGCATGCTGTCGACTCTAAATGACAGCGGGCAGACTTCCTGTCACGCAAAGGTGGGCCGCTTCCATTGAAGCATCCTGTGAGTTATTTCGATTTATATTTTGCTTGGAAAATACAGCTGTTAAAACCGTGTGTGTTGTTTCCACCGGGGAAAGTACTTAGAAAATGAAGATACAGCGGTTTTATTGTCCAAAAGCAAAGGGAGAAGAGTGCGGACGGGTAGAGTGAAGATTCAGGTTCAGCCCAGCCATGCTCAGGCAAGCAAGGCGCTGTCTGCATTGTTTCGGGGGGTGGGTGTTTGGACTGGAAATAATGACAGCCCCCAGTATGTGTGAGACAGGATTATATACAGGGCAATGGGAAACGATGCCTACCCACATGTTGTCAGGCTTAGGTTTTGAGACGGCTTTGCGTCTTTGCTGGTGATGTGATTTTTCTCCAGTCCAGGCTTCTCTGTGAGCACCTGCAGAAGCCTTTGGTGCAGCACAGGAATTGACTGCACAGCGAGGAGCCAGGCTTTGGGCATGCAGTCTTTATAGAAGAGCTAGGCGCTGTAGAGACGCTTTGCATAGAGACGTCCTCTCTAGTTGGAGTTAGTAGATCCTCCGTCACTGTGTTGTTGATGGAAAATGGGTACTTGCAAGGTTGCAGCTACAGCAGCAGAGTGTTGAGCGAGATGGCTGTGGAGTACAGAGATGTGCCCTCCCGCTGCTGGGACACTTCCGTCCTACTGACATGGGTACACACAGAGGAAGAAAGCAGACCCTCTATACATGCGCCCGTCGGGAACCCCTCACTGCACGCTGCCTGGCCAGTGCTTAATGAGAGCCCAGGGATTCCCAGGCGGCCTTGGGATGTGGCCAGTTAGGGACGCAGATGGAGAAAAAGAACGACTGAGTTGGATAGAGAGAGAGGGAGGGAGGGAGGAAACGTGAGCGAGGCAGACAGAGGGAGGGAGTCGGAGTGCCAGGCAGAGGGAACTGGAATACGCAATAGCCTGGGTATGAAAAATTCATGTCCTTCGGATTGTGATGTTTCTCCGGCTTCAAAACATGGAAGGATAGAAAAATATGTTAGGATTTGTTAATAGCAGAGTTGAATAAAGCAACTGCGCAGTGCACATTTTATGAAAACGCGGGCAGGCTGGGTGGATCCAAGAAGCGCTTTGCTTTCATTTCATCACTTCCAGGATGTTTGCGTCTTAGACGGGGCCCGGAGTGGTTTTTTGTTGTTGTTGTTGTTGTCGCGCCCTTTGTTTGGAACCGAAGGTCACAAAACGCGGAGCTAATCACCCTGAGAACAGGGCAAAGTTCAGGTTAAGGGGAGAAAACAACGTTACTAAACGTGTAAATTTAATTTTACAGGTTGGGGGTTAACTTGGGTGGAGGTGGAATTGTGGGAGGTGAAGGATGGGGTATTTGTCAGTTTAGGGAGAAATGCCCTGAGGATGTGGACTGGAGAGCTTCCCTGGGCCAAACTCAAGGTCCCGAATGAAGGGTTCATCTCTGGGATGTTTCATAGTCAATTTAGCAAAATAATCTGCTCTCTAAAACATTCATGCCTTCTGGGCAGCTGAGCTGTATTTCACAGTGGACGCCTCTTCTTAAAAGCACAACTTCTCGATGTCTTGTCAATGTCGGGACAAACGGCGTACTAGCCCTGAGGATTGTGTGTGGGTGTGCATTTGTGCCGTGAGCTAATTCTGTTGGAGGACGTTTCCAGGCCTCACAATGACACTGAATGGTATTTTTATCGCCCTGTCATACTGAGTTCAATGAATCCTGACAGAAGCAGGAAGCCAGGGTGAAGACAGTGGACTCTGGAGAAGTGAGGCATGCAAGGATGAGCTTGATTTTTGGTGACTTCAAATTTCATCTCAGGAATTGCAGTTGCGCCTTGAGACCCGTCTAATTTGAATTTATACCTCACTTTTAACCTTGATGAAGTGGATCTCAACGATTGGAGGAAACCTTAATGAAATCACAACTTAGGTAACTTAGGAATAGGTCATCTTTAATTTCATGCCTTTATTAATATATTTTATTGGCATGTATGGCAAATTGAAAGATATCTGTGAAACATTGGCATTATATGTTCCATGTAAGTGTGTTTGTTGTGCATGCAAACCCTTATACATTTTTAAAGATGAAAGCTGAATGTTGCTGCTTTCTCTCAGGCCAACGTTATACTCAAAGCTATAAATAATAATTTGTGTAGTTTAAGTAGTGTATATTACAAACGCTTAACATATATAACCGAAACTTATATAATCTAGCGAGCAGAGGGGACAGAACGGGGGATAATTTAGTTTGTGTTTCTCCTGAAGGCCTTTTCTTTCCGATTTGTTATTTTGTCTATTATTTTTGGTTGCTATTTTTGAAGAGAAAAGGTTTCCATCTATTGGAAATTGGATGTGGAATGCTTTAGATGTTGTGAAGACAAGAGGCGATTGTTGTGTAGCTCTGGGTGTCTAGTTTTCTATTGTGTAGTTTGTTTGTTGCTGAAAAAACCGGTTGCAAAATTTGCAGAAGATGAAAAGATTTCTGAATTGTTTCTTTGTTTCACTCTAACCGCTCACATTTTTCGCTTCGAAATTTCATGTTTATGTCCAATGACAGCCATTATCTGCTTTGACTTGCAAAACGTTTTTAGTGTTTATATTTTCTTGCAGGTTCCCCAATACGTTATGCCTCATCTGCTCATGAGACTGTGTAACTATGGGAGTGGAATTGGGTGGCTTTGCATCAGTAGTTTTTTTTTTTTTTTTTCGTACCGTGCAGAGGGAATCATCTGGCTTGGAAAACAAAAAATGGACAGAATCATAAATGCACCCCTGCTGACAAATCTACATACCCTGCACGTGCCTGCACTGGACTGGCTTAAGAATAACAGCGTTAATGTCCTTGAGTGGTCCCGACTTCTATTGAGAATCTATGGCCAGACTTAGAAATTGCTGTCCGTCAGCGTTTCCCCCCCTCAATAGCCCTAAGACTTCTTGAGCCAGAGGGCCCTGTGAGATCATACTTCCTGCTCATTAAGTTCAGGAAAGTCGAAACATAAGCTGCCTTGGGTAAAGGAGCCTGCTTAGAAAGTAAATACTGCAATCGACTCAGAAGTAACGTTGCTTAGTCTCGACACACTTGCACGCAGACAGATCGTTGCCGGGAAGACAGAACGCTGGGCTAACACGACTGTACCGTGTTGGGAATTCTGTCGCATGCATGGCTCTCCTTTTATTAAAACTATGCCACTGGTGTACGGCTCGGCCTCCAGGAGATCAACAAACAGCAGCATTGTTCGACCTACACCCTTCACGGAACAGAAGCTCCAGGCAGCGCACCTCCTTAACTAAAACCTCTGCGACGGCTCATTAACAGAAAGGAACCATTAGCACGGGAGGCCGCTGTCATTTGAGGCAGACCGGTGACCTCGCTGACGGATCTCTCCCTGTTTACGCTTCACGGGCCGCTCTGGCTCCAGAGCAGAGAGCCCAGAGGAAGAGGCTCTCATTAAAAATGTATCTTCAGTCCTTGTGCCAACACAGTGGCTGGCTTCGCGGCCCTCGGGACTCAAACCGCAAACCTGGCGCAAACGCCCGGGACGTTGTTCCTGCCCCTTGGTTCGAAACATGCGCTGAGCCGTTACCTGTACTCTGGTAAAGTCGGAGTTTACACAAATCGTTGGTGGCACCTTGGCCCGAGTGTAACGAGCGAGGCCCTCGGGGGCCGGCTGCGCCGCGACTCAAGGTGACCTCCCGCCTAAAGGAGCCCCGGCCATCGTAACGCATCAGGCCCCACAGAGAACATCGGGTTGTCTGGGTTCGAGAGTGTCACACGACTCGGGCAGAGGCAGCCCCTCGGCTACACCACACTCTCTGCTGTCCATGTCAGGGGATACCTCCGCTGCCCTTTGTGAGACACTGATTTAAATAGGAAATATAAACACACAGGTAGGTACTGTTGACATCGGCTTTATAAAAAAGAAAAAAAGGGAGAAAAAGAAGAAAAAAAACTCACTTCCCAGCATTCTGATTTGAACCCAAATCCTCTCGGCCAAAAGTCCTTTGCTCTCGTATTTCACACTTAGTTTAATCCTCTACTTCCATTTAAATATCTAAAGAGCCTTTTCTCATCACAGTAATAATGAGCAGGAGTAGCTATTTGGATAGCAGATGCACAGGTCAACAGGTCTCTCAGAAGTACATTTGAATCGACAGTAGATACAATTTTCTATCATTACACACTGTTCTCAGTTAATTGCATGGGATCATGGGAAATTACTCAGAACCCAAAGCCTCTGGGTGACTGAAGGGGTTAAGCAAAAAGTACTTAAAACAAAGCTGCTTTTGTTTTTTAGGGGACTGCTATATTTGATAACGCAGCAAATCTCTGCAGCACGATGTTAAAAGCCTACTGTTTCGGCTTGCCTGTTAAAACAGAGGTTTGGTTGGTTAGCCAAAGGTCTTTTCAGTGCATAGGAGAAAAATAGGCGCACCGTTTTCAGTGGGAGTGAATAATGGGAGTTTTGAAAGTTGGAATAAGATCCTGCCAACTGCCATCATCCATGTTATTCAGTCATAGTCAAATAAATATAAAAATGCACTATTTCTGAGGCACGGAAGCGCACAACAGATGATGGCTACAGTTCAGGATGTGTTGTTGCAGGGGGCCTGTTTTTGGACGGCCTGGGTTCTGCCCACTTTCACCTTTGGAGTTCGCTTCCGATCAGAACCAGCTCGTAAAGGACGTGTCCTTGGCCCCCGCCGCAATGTGAAATGACAAAAGCCGGCACGAGGTTTCGCGGTTTTCCCACCCAGAGCTGAACCGACGCAGGCAGCAGCGGCGCGGCTCCACTTTGAGATACCGCCGTTTCCTCTCGGAGCTGCCTCAGACAGACAAACGAATTCAAGGGGTTTGCAGCATCATCAGGGGCTCGCCAGCGTGCCGCTGCGGAGTAGCGTTTAGGGGGCTCGCCAGCGTGCCGCTGCGGAGTAGCGTTTAGGGGGCTCGCCAGCGTGCCGC
>JAOVYW010002597.1:0-14905 GCA_025775045.1 Hiodon tergisus
CCACCCCCACCCCCCGTATCACTCCACTGGGAGAGTTCACACAACCACACTGTTAAGCAAGTTTCAAACCCTCAAGATAAACCCCCATAAATAAACCGTCAAGAGTGGTTCTGTCTGCTAGAGATCTTTTTACTAGCATCCACCTCATTTTCACTTTTTAACAGTTTCTGTTGCTTTCTCTTTGTACTTTTGTGGCCTCAGGGCATGAATTGTGTGGGTGTAGTTAGATTACGTATATAGATTCAGATTAGATGGACTCCTACCACACAGATCCATCATAACCTTAGGCAGTTTAAATAAGTATATTGTTTTTGCCTGTACACCACTTCTGGTAGCTGAACATCTTTCAAACTGCCCATTGAAGGACAAATTCCTCTTAAACCTGAACGCTTTTAGTGGATGGATGGTTGCCAGGGCAGCCAAGGTACTAAGGTTACGGTGAATTCTAGCACTTTCCCTCCAAGGGAAATTTGATAAGAAAGGGCTCGGGCTCACAAATATCCCTGGGCCTCCTCCAATTTCAACCAAACACCATTGTGACCCTTAATTGACAACATGCCATCCTGGTAATCTGGAGCTGAGAGTGTGTATGTGTTCATGTGCATTCAAGTGTGTGTGTGTGTGTGTGTGTGTGTGTGTGTGTGTGTGTGTGTGTGTTTTTGGTGTGAGAGAGGCCATTTCCTATGGTCAGCAAAGCTCTAAGTGAAAATGAGCTGTAGGTCAGGGTGTGGGGTAAGCTGGGGTTCCACGAGGACACAATAAATGGCCAAAGGTATTGTTCTTCACTCCCAGCACATTGATAGGGACTAAAAGAACTGAAATATAAATGAAAAAACCTTGTGGTGTTAGCTGTGTGGCAGCTTGTATAAGGTGGCTAATACCGGCAGGAAGAGGACTGATGTTCATTTCCTTCTGGATATTTTTAGTCTTATGAATGAGGTGCGGGGGACCATTTCTGCAAACTTCCACAGTGCAATTGTCGATGATGAGCTTCTCTTTGAGTCCCCCTCTCTTATAACCTCTGAGGATCCTTGTGCAAAAGTTTAGATGTTTGTCATGCTCAGACTTACTTCTGAACCTTCAGCTGCTCCCCCTGACCCTCAGCCTCAAAGTGTATTTATGTTCAGGAGGTGGCATTCTTTTCCAGGTGTCCTCAGCGACCAGGTGCTGCTTCAGAAGCCTGAAGACTCATTTACTCTTTCCCAATATCTCCGCACACTCCCACTCTCCCCACACAAGGGGGGAGGGAAGTGAACAAGTCTGGAAACACTGTTACCTTTCCTACTCCATTCCTACTGGGAAAATCACCTGTAATCTGTTGTCCATGGTGAAACCCTTTCTGTCTCTCAGACAAAGGCTGCTTTGTTAGTTGTTAGTTTTTTGTTTGTTTGTTTGGTGGGCTAACATAATTTGAGCAACATCCTAGAATATAATAGTTAGTCAAGACCTGATTGTTACTAGTTTGAACTCAAACTCTCTTTGAAGATATTTTAGGAGAGGAAGAGCTGTTTTTCTGGCTCGGCTAACTCTTATTTGCCTCATGCTTTTGTGCAGGAAATTCCACATCATTGTGACAATGCTCATTAATTGACTCGCCACTTATATCCAGACTTATCAAAGGGATCGGTAGCACTTAGCGAGTCTAAGCGAGACCTTAGCGAGTTTTACAGTTCCTTAGCATTGCTTTCTGTGCAATAGATCACAGCTAGGCCCCCCAGCTCAGGTTTCACAAAGCTAATCATTCCTCCAGTTTTTATGCTTATGCATGTCTCTGCAAAGTCCTTAAGGTTTTCAAGTGTCTTAAGTCTCTGCGATGGAATTAACTCTGAGGTCTCTTTAGCATTTTTTAAGAACCCTTTTCACTCGCATGCACCAACACTCCTCTCGTTTATATGAAGATTTGAAGCTGTTTGAATCAAAACAAATTATCTGGACTTGCAAAAAAATGCATGAGCATTAATGCATTGCTGCAGTGATCTATAATAAGGGTGATCTGTTAGAAAAATAACTAGGGCAGATGTTGACAGGGTCAAGGGGTAGGGTCATATTTGTCCAAATAAATATTTTTCTCTAGACTGAGTTCCGACTCCACCTCCCAACCCCTCTCACCTTCTGACGAGCCTGAAGGAGGCAGAGAGCCTCAGTATCCTCCTCACTGGGCTCCATTGCAGCTGTGATTGGACAGTGGGAAGCCTGGCTCGGGAATGTTTTAGCCTTAACCCTGGGGAATGCGTGAGAAAATGGACATGTGTTTCACTGCCCTCAAACTTGCTATACTGCTGTTATCTCATCAAGGGGGTTCATCAGTTGGCATGTACCCTGGCTTGCCCCTTACAAGTTGGGTGTCACTTGATTCACTGAGCTACTGTTGTGGGATTATGTCTGACCAAGAGACAGCGTCAGAGCATTGCCCCAGCATGAACATGTGGAGGCCCTGTGACATGCTAAGGCACAGTAACAAGAGTAACAAAGGCACAGTAACAGGAGTTAGATTTTTTTTAAATCTGTTTTCACTGAATCCATGTCAAGCATCTCTTCCCAGATGATGTAATTGGAGTAAAATCAGTGCCCTCTACTGCCCACTCCTGCCCTCTCTCACATGTAGTGGTTTTTCTGCGGCTCTGTGAAGAGTTGAGATTGCGTGCTCAGGTCATGGGTGATGTGGGCAGTAGCCCATGTTTTATTGCAGTGCCCACAGTCTTTCTCTTTGACAGCTCCCCCGCTCCGAAGCTATTCAGCCTTCCACTATCACCCTCCCACTCCCCGCTCTCCCTCCGGCCTCTATCTCCTTTTATTAGCACTCTGAATCCCCCATTCCCTGAACACTCTGGTCTCCCACTCCAGGTTTCAGAGCTGCTTCCTTCTCCTCCAGTTCCCACTGTTCTCGTTCCTGGTACACACCTTCCTCTCACCAGATATAGTCCCCTACCCACCCAGATAAACGGAAGCACGTGTGCTCCCTCCTGTCCATCACTGGGAGTATCTGAGGGGTCGTTGTCTCTGTGTGTGGCCCCTGAGCCCCTCTGGTCTGAAGGATCCTCTGCTCCGTGTGTAGCCCCTTCGCTGCTGCTGCTGCTGTTGGCATTGGCTGCCAGAGAGAGCCCATGTCCCCACTCCGTCACATGTCCCCCCCACCACTCTAATCCGAGAGAGAGAAAGCCATCAATGGTGAGCAGAGGCAGACCTGGGATGTACTGATAACATGGGCGTGGGAGCTTGGGACGTTCCGTTCACACAGGGCCCCTTGGGGGCTGCCCCTGTCCCACAAAGAGCTATGGTGGGTTGGATTCTCTGAGCTTGTTTTATTTGCTACAGAAACGAGAAGTTTAACTGTATTTGAAGATGTGGGAGGGGTGAAGAAAAACTCGACGCAAATTAATATTTTCGGTGTGACTGAACAAATATAACGCGTTGTTGGCATATTATCTAGTTAGATGAACTCCACCCACCAGATTATCCTGTAGATTCTGCTCCCTGGTGGGGAAAATTTTTACGTTAGGGCAACATTATTACAGTGTTGCTGGAACTCATGGCGTCATGGAGTTCAGGGCCTGGCTGAGAACTTTTCTCCTGTGTCGAGGACTGGTTTTTTTAAATCATTCCGTCTCCATGGGAACGAGGATGTGGGTGGTGATGCCCATGGTTGCCTATAGAATCCGTAGAAATGACAGTGAAAGATTTGTAATCCTTATGGAGCCCACAGGTTAAATACCTTAATAAATGTATTACTTTTTACTACTTAATTACGAGCAGCCTAATCCTGGACCGCTTGCACAGGTTGCAATATTATATTTTACCCAGTTATACAGCTAGTTGTAGAAAGTCTCTATAACAAGCCACATATCCTATTTTGTCTGAATTCTTTATGGTAGTGTGTATATGCAGGTTCTCTTAGGTAGTGAATGTAGGTAACTCTCTCTCTCTGGTGATGAGTGTGGGCAGGTCCTCCTCTGTCTGAGGTCCATATAGGCAGGTCCTCCTCTGTCTGAGGTCCATATAGGCAGGTCCTCCTCTGTCTGAGGTCTGGTGGCATGTATGGGCAGGTCCTCCATGTCCTTGACGCAAAGGCCCCTTTATTTCTCTCGCTGACTGCAGCTGTGCCTTTCCTGAATCAACAGTCAAGAAACAGGGAGTGTCCTCCTTTTTCCTGCACCGTAACGGCACGCATACCCAACTTGGTCGCCCCAGACCGTCTGACAGAGTCTGACTGACGTCTGCCCCTCCAGCTTTCCACACTTCCTTGCCTCTGCTTGCCCAGACACAGCCATGCCTGAAGATCTACGACCAGGGGTAAGGGCATCTGGATCAGGTTTTCAGCTCCAGAGAAGCGTTGGGTTGTGTTATAGTGTGGGGGGGTGTTGATGCTGGGGGTTATTCATATGTGATCAGTCAGGCCTGGGCATCCACATTATAACTCCTCATGTTGAGTAATCAAACGTGTTATAAAGCACAAATACAGAAGGTAATGCAAGGGCATCTGCTCTTTAATCATTAAGCGGGAAATGTTAGGAACCTTATTGGGTTTTCTTGCAATGATAAGCGTTAAATGCTGTAGTTGAGACTAGTGGCCATGTGCTGTTTGGATAAATCCGCGTCTCAGGTCTTCTCCATTTTTTATCCTTTTTTAAATTTGCGCCAGCTTCATTGACAGACATGCTCTGTCCAGGTTAAAAAGAAACTAAAAATAAGTTGATTAGCTTCTTTACTGCTGTGGTTCTGCCTTTTGTTGTCATCATGTTAACCATCTGTCTGACGCTTGGGATATTTACCTGTGACCATTTGGCTGGAGGTGCTGTTGGGGAAAGAAATCTAGACACATGTTTTCTAAGTCTAAGCAAAACTGCTTAACCAAACAACGTTTTTCATTCCTGTTATAAATTGTCCCATTGTGAAATTCCTGTGATTGCAACAAATAATGACTTATAACTCAATTATAGCAGCTCTTGAGATTTATTTTTAATCTATTGTGTCAGTAACAATGTATTTATTCTTTATTATGTGTCATGAGCAAATCCTTCTGATGCACACGGTTTGAATACGTAAAGTTCAGCCAGAGAGTGTTTGTGTGTGTGTGTGCGCTTGTGCTGTGTGTGCGTGCATCTGTGCTGTGAGATCATGTCTGTGCTGTGTGTGTGGGTGTATCAAGATCATGTCACATTTCCATAATGCTCCATTCTGTGTGTGATGGGGGTATGGCCTGAAGGAATAATACAAAGCAGTGGCCATCGATTTCACGTCTCCGGGTTTTCAGTAGGAAATTCTGCAAATGTTCTTTTCCTCAGGCCAGGAGAAAAGTGCTGATGCGAAAAGATGGGAAACAAGAACATGAAGATTCAAGACCCCAGCCTATGCCTTCAGACCCGATTTACACTCAATTCATGCGTTACCTGCAGCTTGATCTTAATGTGGTTTTATAGCTTGTTGTTTATCGTTTAGAAAAACAAACAAAAAAAACAAAGTGGTGTGTCTATCTCCTAGGATGCATATGTCTGCTAAAAGGATGGATAGACTGCCCTGAAGAGATGATCAGAAAGATCTACCTTTCTTTATGACCTATTGATTTGTTTTTGTTTTTCGAGCTAATGGAATTGCTTCTTTTTGCATACCTCAAATTTCGGCTCCCAGTTCAAACGTGCCATGTAGAGGTTACAGCACATTTTGGGCACTGATGGGATCATTACAGTATAAAGAAAAGTTTCAAATTAACACTGGATCCTAAAGTTTCCAGACAACACCTGTTGACTAAACAGACTTCATGCACACACACACCCGATTTCCATGCAACGCTATGTGCAGTTGTCTGAATTAACTACAATGATAATGACTTATTATATACTATTATTATTATTATTATTATTATTAATAATAATAATATTTACTTTCCCTCGTATAGCTGTTATAACATACCATTATCCGTAATTGTATTTAGGCATCTGTTAAGCAAACATCAATAGAAAACATATCTGGTTTCTACCTAAATGCCCTGTTAGTCATAGTCCAGCCTGTTAATAACTGTAGTCCCTGTTTGTTACAGCTGGAGACCTCTCTACTTGCAGACTGTGGCTCTCCAGTATTTCTTTGTATGTCACATTGTTAGGCAGCTCGACCTGACTTTTGGAACTGGCCAGTCTAGTTCCACAGCTGTCACCAAAAATCCATCCGCTCTGATCGGTCAGGTTAAGCCTCCCCTTCTCCTCTGGTGGAGAAACATTCTGAACCCTGGGCTACCCTCCACACAGCCACATTTAGTTGGTAGTGTGTTTGTTTTTGTTTTAATATGGATAAGTAATACCATGATAATATGTGACAGGGCCTACATCGTAGAACAAACATGCACTAGGTAGAGGAGCGTGTTCTGTATGGAGTCCTGTAATTTATCCTATTCTGTTATAAAGTTGGTATTTCTCCAGCCTGATTGATCTGTCCACTCTATTTAATCGTTAGTCTGAGCGTCCTGTTCTCTCACAAAAAGCACCAGGGGATTGTGTAGGAAGACACGCCAATACACTCTCCACCTGTTCTAAAAAGCTCAACGCAAACATTGAGGCTAGAGGTTGGGGTTGAACGATGAAAACCCTGTATTGAAGAGGGTCTCTCGCTTCCTTTTATCTCTTTTTTTTTCTTCTCTTTTTTGTACTCTGTAACAGGATTTCCAAATCAAACTGCATTCCAAGCGTATGTGGTTCCTACCACTGTGCAGGAACCTTTTCTCTTATTACATGCATTTGATAAATTTACTATTGAAAGAGGTAGATGCAATCATGAGGTGTCTCTGAAAGTTAATTGTGATCTTGGCACTGTCCACATGGTATTCTACTAATTCAAAAGGTATGTTTCCCATTCTGAGATAAAGGAATATCCCAGGTTGGTGCCACAGCAGTGCGGCTTGTAGAGGTGACCTGGGACTTGGGAGCATCCTGGATTATGCTTCGAAAGCCACACCACATTAATTGTTCCCTTGGGTCACGGCGTGAGGCGTGGCGGCAAATCGCACAGGAGACAATAATAGAAGCCGCAAGTTTATTGTTCTTTGTAGGATGTTAAATCATGTTTAAAGGACCCTGCTGATCCCACTGGGAGTTTCCTGGGAAGAGGCCCCTTGTTCTCTAAATTCCCCCGGAGGATGACCTGAAAGACCAAACCCTTTCCTGTTTAGTTGACTGGATGGGGGGGGCTCATTCATTGGTCCCGAACCTGGGTGGTGACACCCATCCTGTTTGCTCGTGACCAGGTTGTTGTCTAGAATGGTCAATTTTGTTCACTTGTTTTAGGAGTTTCTTAATTTAATTCATTTTTAACTGTTACCTTTCTTATTAAGACACAGATCGAAATGAGCAGAAATCAGACAGTTTATATTACTCTGCCGTTCAGCTCAGAAAAATAACGGTTTAGTTTATGAAACAATTCAACATAGCATACTAACAAAGAACAACTTCCTCTTTCTGTTGGAATTTAGAATAAAACCTCTACATCTCGTTAGAATTATTTTCAATTTTTGGCTAGTGCTGTGAGAATGTTATATGTTGTAGGTTGACTTTAAACTGATAAAGTTTATCATTTTGAATCATCAAGAGGTGTTTCAGGACATTATTCGGGAATGGTGGAAAATAATTTCCTAGAGAGGACAGGCATGCAGTGGAACAAATAGTTAAAAGGCATTGATAACCTACTGCCCCGGGGAGGGGCGGGGTTGGTGGCCTTAATGCCTTGGCTTTTCTCAAATAAACCAATCCAACAGTAAGTAAAAGGAGTTGGTTTTGTTACAGCCTCTACGTCCAGTTTCTCAGTGGATAGCCCAGCAAACAATTTCTGGCTACATTAGTGATGTCTCGCTACATCAGAAATGTCTGGCGTTACGTAATGAAACACCCTGTTTCCTTGTTCCTCCATCCCGGCAGCCACAGGAGAAGGCTGCCTTGACGACCGGGCACCAACCCCGGCTGTGCTGGCTGCAGAAGGGAGAGATGGGCTATGGCTTCAACCTGCACAGTGAGAAGGCACGGCCGGGCCAGTACATCCGCTCCGTGGACCCAGGCTCACCCGCTGAGCAGGCGGGACTGAGGCCCAAGGACAGACTTATTGAGGTAAGGATCGTTGCTCAGAGGGGCTTGATGTGAGAAATGAAGAGCGTTGCACTGCTAAAATATTAAAATTTAAATTATTATTAAAATTAAAAACTAAAACAATGTGCACCAAACAACAGTTTAATTAAATGTGTAATAACACAGGTGAAGAAAAACACAACTATAAACTTTTAAAGCAGACACTGGAGAAGTAGAGAAAGGGGTGTTGCACAGAAAACTCAAACACACTTACACACTTACACACACACGCACGCGCTAATTAGACTGGAGATCATTTGCCCTATTTACTATTCAAACCTGATCATAACCAACAGTAAGTTCTCATTAGGTGTAACACTGGTGTTGCCAGGGGGGATCTGGAGTAGGTGGGCCTAGCAGTACCAATCAGAATGATGGAGACCCTTACAGTACAAGCTGACCCAGATGTGCGGCTGATCTGAGGATGTTCATGGACACATGATCTACAAAGGAATTGAGAGGCGGCCCAGAGACAGAACGAATTACAAGTAATGAAAAAAAAATTCAGATAAAAAAGGCTTTAGCCCACACAGGAAATCACATTTATTTTCTTTTTTCTTGAAATGAAACCCAATGTGACACTCCACTTTAAGTTAATTCAGTTTTCCATGGCACTCACACATTATATTTTTATGGATTCTCCACGATAGAGCCAGATTAGTTCAGTTGTGCCGAAACATGACTCTTTTTCAGTGGCAGGCCTAGCTATGAGCAGATGTGTGTTTTCTCTGGCACTTTGTGGAAGATTTGGATGGTTTGAATCCAGGAACTCCCCTGAATCGTAATATCAATAAATGATATCCTGTCTTGTACGGTCAGCTAATTCAAAATCTTCGGTACTGTTTTGTTTTTTCTCCTCGACTGTTTTGGAATTATCTGTGTAGACATCTTTCTTCTTTCTCTCCACTGCCTGGAGTGCTCGCTATGATTGGCTTGCTGCTGCTTAGCCATCACTGTGATTGGGTCTCCTGTGATTGCGAATCTCTCACTCATCGGGTCAGCTATTCCTTCACACTGAAAGTACCTTAGTCACCCAGCCTGCCCCCACCTGTACAGGGTAGAAGTGTCCATGGGTGTAACTGGCTGCCAGTACAAGATTGGCTCATGAACTGCCATGAAATCCTTCCCTCAGGTGGTTGCGACACCCACGGGACTCTGGTATAGCGCTGCTCTCCTCAGTTTCATAATTCAGAAGGTTCTGATGAGTAGCAGCTTTGTGTGTTTTTACTTTCTTATTATTGTTGTAATTCTTGTGCTAATTGTGCTGGTATACATTGTGACTGTAGATGTATATATTAATATATTTTTTTAAATATCAGATTTTTATCTGTCTTATCCGTTTTTATGACTGGAGACTGAACCTTAACTGAGAAGGGCACTACAGTCATCTGCTGGTGAAGTGTGTTAACTGCACCCTGCAGTAATTTTTTTTATTGATGGTGGGCTGCTTCCTGCGCTATGCCCTAATTGAACACTCTCTTTGTAGGTCAATGGTGTGAACATTGAGAGACTGAGGCACTCAGAGGTGGTTACTTTAATCAAGAGCGGCGGTAGCGAGACTCAGCTACTGGTGGTGGACCCCGAACTGGATGAGCATTTGAAGAAGCTGGGGGTTATCCCCAAGGAAAGCAGCGTTAAAGGTCTGAAAATCCTCCCATTTGGACCCCACCCACTCCTCACTTGCCTTCCACCAGGCCTAGAGTTAAAGTTCCACCCAGCCTTCAGATTCTGTGGTGTGCCAACTGTGCTTCTGATTTTACTGTTTCTCATATACAGAAGCTCTGCCCATCACCAATGGCTTCCAGAAACTGAGGACCAATGGCAGCTCGGTGTCACAATCTTCACAGTCCACCAACTCAGAGCTTAATGTTCAAGACACAAGCTTGCAGGTTAGACCCTAAATGGAAGTGTGTGTGTGTGTGTGTGTGTGTGTGTGTGTGTGTGTGTGTGTGTGTGTGTGTGTGTGTGTGTGTGTGTGTGTGTGTACAGTACCAATTTTGTATGTAAAGTGAAAAAGGTATAATGGGTGGAACATAATATGTAATGATGTTTCAGAGAAGTAGTTTTAACATGATATAAACTTCTGCATAATTCTAAAAGGTGTAAAATAGTGAAACCTTGTTTTAAAAAATTTTTTTAAGAGTGTCTGGATATTAATCAAGGAACTGATAATAGCCTCCTAAATGACCCAGTTTAGCAACAAATTTACTCAAACCCAAATCGAGCCTTAAGAATTGGATTGTGCAGGTTCAAATCCAGTTCATGCCATTTGTCGTTTGTGACTGGAAGAGTACATCGGCAGTACATGATTAGCAAAACACAACCCATGCTGGGTGAAATGGGCAGGGCTTTTCTCAGATTTTCGCTCGTCAACTGCCAGTTTTCCAGTCATCTACAGAATGGCCGTATCCTCAAGAGGGACGTCCCTCCAGTCGGTGTTGAACCGATTGGTGTGAACTGTGCCGAGTATAAAATAGATGCGTGGCTCAAAGGCAACCAGGATTGGCAAAGACTAATTGAACTCCCTGTGTGGGATGACACCAGTTGGAGCGATGAGCCAAAATTGGGGAGAAAATAAAAAACGATCCTGACCACTGTCTCTAGCTGCTGGACGAGGACAGCCGCTGTCTGCTGGACCCCTTCACCGAGACCGGCCTTCGACTCAGCCCCACAGCAGCGGAGGCCAAGGAAAAGGTCCATGCCAAGCGTGCCAAGAAGCGGGCACCACAGATGGACTGGAGCAAGAAATATGAGATCTTCAGCAACTTCTAAAATCTTCGCTGTCTCTCCCCTCCCTCCCTGTCACATTGTCCAGCCTGTTCATTGACCACAAGCGCATTTATTTCAAAATAAAACAAATTAGGAATAAACACAAGCCTCTACAGAATAACAGCCTCTGGAATACAGAGAAGCCCTGTAGAATCTGCTGCCTTCTTTCTCTGGGCCCTCTGAGCCTCTGAGTTTTTAGTTTAGTTTAGTTTTTGGTTTAGTTTTGTTCTTTAAAGCCAGTATAAAAAAGGCTGGTATTTAACTGGGTTCATCTAGGCTCTGAACAGAAGTCTTCACTAGCACAGTTGCAGTGCTGCTAATGAGTAGATCCCATCCGGGCTTCTATCACTTTTGCAGTGCTGCTGTTGAGTGCCGCAGATCCCATCAGGGGCTCCTTCTGCCCTTTCCTTGTCTATTGATGCCAAACATTTCCTCTTGTCGGCAGTCCCATGCCAAGGATTCTTCTCGCACCTCTTTAGAGAACAGAGTGAAAGAGAAAGAGAAAGATTGATGAACAATGAAGATAAAAGTTGTGACAGAGATTGAGTGATAGAGAGAGATGGAGAAATTGCCTGACAGACTCTCAGGGGTGAGATACATTTAAAGTTAAGTTCAGTTGCTCTCGAAACATCAGTGTTCTTTCCTGCAAACAGACTGCTCTGAAACAACGCTTGACTGAAGATTGAAAGGTGGTCCCCCAAATCTCATTCCATAAGCTGCTTGGAACTATTGATTGGCCAGCACTCCTCAGTGAAACAGAATACCAGAGTTAAAGGAACCGGGTTCATTAAGAATGAGTCTAGAGGGAAGGATAGATGTTGGAGAAACCACATGTTTTCCAATGCTTTTGCTGCACTATCCAAATTATTGCAGCTGAAGTCTTCTCCAGGAGAGCCTGTCAACCAGCCAAAGAACCTGGACATGCTGGAGAAAAACCTTAGTCATCCACAAACAGGAATGCTGAGCAGGAAAACTCATCTATAAATAAGTAGTCAAGAGCAGGGGAGCGCTTCAAAAAAAAAAAAAAAAAAACTTTCTAGTATGTATTGTCATAAATTATCTACAATTTATCTTCTTAAACCTTCCAAATTGAAACGGAAAAATAACTGAAGCTCCTTTACTTCCCTGGCTGGGTTTATTTTCTTTAAAAAAACTAAGTATTTGATTTTTCTCTTGGCTACATTAATTTAGAAAGGGAAAGAAAATGCTCTCAGGATGCTCTGTTTTTTGTGATTCCTTGCTTTATTTGATAAGCCTTAAGCTTGATTTTTTTCAAAACATTGTGTATCTTCCTTCTGGGATACGAGGGGACAGTTGTATGAAATTCTGCACATCACTTTTTCTTCCTGAGCGATCTTTTAGAGACGCCTGTGTAATCAGGTCAACAGGTCTCATAGCAGGGCTTTGACAGGAATCCTACCCACACCAGCCAGACCAGGACCAGTCCTGAACATGTGTGGGAACATCCCAAAACCTGATAGATCCATGAATGTGGCGCTGTACACACCTCCAAGCAGGATATGACCTGATCTGTGTTTAGACTGAGGGTGCTTTGACCCTTTAACAGTGCTAATTTTTTAGACTGCCACAGCGGTTGCAGGTGAACTGGAAAAACGGTCCAAATGCCATCCATACAGTCTGAGGGGACCTTTCCCGGTCACCTGGAATATCCAGGGGTTCATTCGCTGACATGGCTGTGGAAGTGGTACCTCACAATGACTGACATGACCCTGGGGGAAATGTTTGCTCATTTTACTCGTAGCTCCATTATATCTGACTGCCCTAGCTCCATGGTAATGCTATTGCTGTGTGTAGTCGTTCATGTCACCACTTCCTGCTAAGCTTTACAGACTAGTCTAGCGTTGCTACATGTGCTGTCGTTTTCTACAGCCAGACACGCCTTCTATGCTGAGAATTATTTAGTGCTGATTTTTGTATTGATTTTTATGTATAACAGACACACAGGGCTGCAATAAAAGTTGGACACATTTGAATGTATATTACTTCTTGTATTATTATTATTATCGTGTTATTATTATTAGACTTCTTGTCTGGCTTCTTGTCTTGTCTCTTCACCATAAGTCACAAGTCTTTGTTCACCTGTTCAAATGCTTGATTGAATAAGGGGAGGCAAGGACGAGGCAAGGGTGACTGTGAAACTATATCCAGACATTCCTCTCACTCCAATATAACCACAGGTTTGTGACAAAAGATCTAAAATAGACACGTTTCTAGAGACAAGTTGAGGCTTTTCTTTGTATACATTATGGGATTAAGGTCAAAGATTTGGGATCTTTAATAATATAGAGTTTTAAGGATCTTTTCTACAGCTGTCTGGTCACCCGATTGTTATCTTGCCTTTCCACACATTTCATACGTTCTGTTTGGCCATTTAAAATAAACTTGTGAGGATACATTGCGATGGCTGAAACCAACGCAGGGCTTGGGACCTCTCACCTTATTGTCACCGTCACTGATGGATTCTGTCGCGTTTGAATCCACAAGTCCAGTGCTGCTCTAAGGACCTGGCTGTTCATAATTCGACCCAATAACTGGGGCAACACTAGCTAGCCCCATGTGTCCCATGCCTGTCCCCTCTACCTGGTGGTGAGTATAGATTTTCTTAAAAGAAAATTGGGTTTCTTTCGCATCACAATTCTGCAGCTCACCTATACGCCTATACCCTCACCTATAGCCTATTCACATCAATAGAAGTACCCTGTTGGAAATGTCCCTGTGGACATTGTTTCTGCAAAGATCATGATGGAGACATAGAGTTCCTCCCTGTCTGTCATTGGTGAACATCCATTATTGGTCAACACGGCTACATCCATATGTTCAGATGTGTCTGAAGGCTGCAAGCAGAACTGCTTCATACATCTGTATGAACGACAAGAATAAATATTTTATTAGTTTCCTGACAGAACACCTTAATAACTTTTTAACCCTAATAAATAAGCATACAAAAGTGACACACCATAAAACGAATAAATATAATAGCTTTGCCTGGCAACAATGGAAAGCATGGGAAATGTAATGCCGTTCTCCTCGGCTTGAACAGCAGCTTGGGCACACATAGCAAAGCACAGAAATCATGCTGCAGGACCACCCCTCAGATGACATCACAGCGCTTCTTTGGCCTTTATTGGTAGAGTCACTGTGGCTGTCCTGTTTTAGCTATCCTATAGTTCTGAATAAAGGCAATAAAACTTATCTATTTGATGTGCAGGCCATTAACCCTGTTATATAACTTTGTTTTTACCACTGTTTAATTTAAAGTTAATGGTGTTTTTGTGTAGGGAGGTGTAAGATACATCCCAGAACAAGAAGGATGCAGTTATTTTCTGTTGTGTTTTGTGTATGGAAATCTAACACTAGATGGCGCAATGGCCGGTAATAACTTCTGGTATGTTGAGGATATAAGGCTGAACACACCATGCAAACATGTAAAAGTTTTAATGCAGAATTTATTATGTACTTAATTTCACAAAAGTTATTTTAGTTTAAGCTTATACATCCTGTCTCAAATACGAATAAACTAATCAATAAATCAATTTTGATGTTTTATATTAAATTCTAACTCGTAATAATGTAAATTATTTCAGAAATTCAGTCTCGTTCAAATCTTCGATTCAAGATTTACATCTTGTAGACTTAACATGTCAACGGTTGTATTGTTACTAGTAACAACGACAATTATAGATATCAACTATTATTGTATCCACTAATGTCATTTACCATTGAAAATATTAGCAGTTCAATTATCCGTATCAGCAGTTCGAATTCTTCATATTGTAGCGTTTTTCGGAGTGCTACTTCTCTGCGCGGATTCAAGCACGAGACCGATACCGTTTAACAGGAATCAATGCTCTTTATTTCGCACATGCGCTTACGACTACCTTTAGAAAGGCGGAATTGGCAGTGCAAAGAACTGACAGGCACACAGAAACACACAGTACCTTAGCCAACACGTACTTATTTTACATGGACAAACTGTACAACACATTTTCCATTAACAATAAATACAACCGGCA
>JAOVYW010002602.1:0-47695 GCA_025775045.1 Hiodon tergisus
ACACACACACACACGCACGCACACACACACACACACGCACACACACACACACACGCACGCGCACAAACGCACACACACACACGCACACACACACACACGCACACGCACACACACACACACAAATGCACACACACACACACACACACACGCACACACACGCACGCACGCGCACAAACGCACACACACACACGCACACACACAAACACACACACACACACACGCACGCACGCGCACAAACGCACACACACACACGCACACACAAACACACACACACAAACACACACAGACACACACACGCACACACAAACACACACACACAAACACACACATACACACACACGCACACACAAACACACACAAACACACACACACACACACACACAGACACACACACAAATAAAACACACACAGACAAACGCACAAACATACACACACACACATATAAAACACACACACACACACACAAACGCACAGACACACACACACACACACAGACACACACACACACACAAACGCACAGACACACAGACAGACACACACAGACAAATGCACACACACACACACACACACACACATAAACACACATAAGTGCAGACGTGGTGGCCAAGGCGAGGACCTAACCTGGACGAACCAGTCAATGGTGCAGCAGTTGACGAGTGAGGGGAACATGCGACAGCGTGCCCGGAAGGCGTCGCCCACAGGGCTCATGCACAGCACGATGTGAAGCTTCTCACGCACGCGAGAAATGAAGAACTGGAACACCTAGGAAGGTCAGAGAGGAACGAGTGTGAGTTCAACCTGGCTTAGGTCTCTCGGATGAATTAGATACCGTGGTTACGCTTTTAAATGCCGGCCTGGATCTCAACACACTCAAAACTCCAAATGAGTGGTTCAGTTGGGCAGGTCACCTCATCTCTGTTGCCCTCGGAGATGCCCGCCTCTTTGGCCTTTGGTCGGGTGGCAGCCAGCACCTGCTCCAGCTCATCCTTCTCAAACAGGTTAGGCACCTCTCCGGAGTTCAGCATGTTGTTGACATCCTCCAGGAATTCCTCCACCACGATCTATCAGGGGGCAGAGCAGCGCTCTTCAGACATTCAAAGTCATTCAAAGTCTCCAAAGCCATTCCTGCAGGTGTGCCTGAGATGACGTTTATGGTGACTTGCATGCCGTAAATCAAACCGAACCAATGTGTTCAAGACAGCCTTTCCAATGAGCATGCAGATATTTATGACAAAAGAAACCTGTGGCAGCGGTGTGAAGTAGAGAGAGAGAGCTACCATTTTAATCAGATGGTTGTGGGTTTGAATCACAGATTGAACATTGGTCATGTTGATTGACCCATTGATTAATCCTTGCATGGTTAACATTAAAATCCTTCACTAAATATCAAGCTGTAGCAAAAAACACAACAGCAGCAAAAGCCACAATATATGTCATTGATACAGTGGTTTTCAACCAATAAACTGGCAGTAAACCGGAAATATAAAAATAATGAATGGCAGTAAATTATTTACAGATTATATGGGGGATGTTTCAAAAGCTAGGCACGTTGCCACGGACCAGTTGGTTTGTCAAGGAAATAAATTGTACTAAACTATCAGGGTCATTGTGAAATCCATCCATCTTAAAAGCCCCACAAATTGCAATGTACAAGCCCGATTTCCCAACGCATTTAAGGCGATGGGAAGCGCACCTGCGTGTCGGTGAAGAGGAAGACGGTGTCCTTCCCCTCCAGTCCCGCCAGCTTGTAGAGCCGGCGCAGGTCCTCGTGGAAGCTGTCGTAACCGTAGCCGCGGCTCAGCTCGATCTGGAGGCAGCGGTATCCGCACATGTGGGCTGCCAGCCGCGTCAGGGACTGCTTGCCCGTGCCCCCCACGCCCACCAGCAGGGCGTTGCCCCGCTCCTGGCGGATCATCCGCGCGATCCTGCGGGCCAGATCTGGGGTTAAGGGCGCCGTCGATCCGTGGATACGCATGTGCATTATGTAGAGGGAGACAGAGGCCGGACAATTAAGCAAAGTTACCGCGAGACGTGCTCAATGGCGTCCTGGAAAAAGACCAGCTTGGTCTCCTTGGAGTTGGTCATGTTGTAATCGTCCAAGTAGTCTTGCAAAACGGAACGGATTTTCTCAATGTCTGTGAGGTCCTCGTATACACGGTCTGCCTTCTCCACACCAACCTAGAATAATAATATTAAAGAAAAAAAGTAATGCGAGCGAAAGTAGTAGCATGCGCAGACCTATATATTTTTTATTGATTTGTTAATTTATTTTGATTTAAAATGCACCCGAGCTACCGTTAGCTAGACTTTACTCTGCTGTGACACACATCTGACCTGAGTTTAACTCACAGTGAAGCATCTGTTCTTGACACATGCTGCTGAACACATTCATGTAACATTGGTAACGTGGTTTGTTCGTTCAGAATTAAATAAAACGACCGACTCTAACCTGGAATGCCTGATATGCTGTGGTTTAGTAAAAGTCATCACGAAGATGTTGAGGCGGGGCAGAAATTACCTTAATAAAATCTCCAAATATGATTGGCTTGGCCACAAAGTAACTGGGTTCTAGGTTGAATCCAAAATATTTGCCTGAAAGAGAGAGGCTATTAATGCAGCTGATCAATTACATTTGTTCCAGGAATGGTCCGGGAAAAAAGTCCCCAGAGTTCATAAAGGAAATAAAATAACGTGAGCAATCTTGCAATGAGCAATCTTCTGGCAATGTACATGCATATTTTTTTCACAGCAAATGAACGGTGAAATTGTTGTTCAGTGAGTTACACTAAACTAAATGATAATTTGTCCTAAACCCTGGTTTACGTTTAACCTGGAGTGGTTAGAGTTGATAAAAAGCCTATTGAACATGACTAGCCTAAGACTACACAGAAAGGCTATGTTAAAAAATTAAGGCAGAGATATTAAGAATATAAGAAGATCTGACTGTAGCGGGATATGACTGTACATTTCTAAATGTGTGTATATCAAATACACAATATTTCAAATACTCTGATACATGCTGTGGAGGAGGCAATATGCCCTGAGTGTTTCCAACAATAAAATGTTGTGCTAAAAAGTTAGGTAACAATGTAATGGATTTTTGAAAAATGTATAGTCCTGCGGCTATGAGAGGGTGCAGAGAGTTGCCTTACAGGCCATTAGAACTCCATAGAGGAAAAGCCTCAAAACAGAAAACAAAACAAAACAAAACAGTACTGCATGCATGGGTGATGACCAATGAACATCAACCAGGAGGCCCCTTACTGGCCATTTCTGACAGCATGGTGTTGAAGTAGATCTTGTCTTCATTATTGATGAGCCGGTCGTGGAACACCCTCTGACACTCGTGGCAGAAGAGGCGGAAGACCTGGTTCTGGTCCCGCACCGTGCCCGGCTCGCACTGCAGCATGCCTGGAGGTCAGGGAGAGGAGGGGAACAGAGAGAGAATGTCACCGGCCCCCTGAAGCTGCAGACTCTCTCCCTCTCTCGCTCTCCGTGAGCCTGCCAGGACCCCGGAAAGGAAAAACCTCCCTCTCGGGCACAGTGGGTTCTGTTCCAGGTCTCTGTCTGAAAACATATTTCCAGGACACATCTTGGGGAGGGTGGGGTTGAGGCATACCCTGGACACACTTGGAGAGGTCACGGAGGTTGAAGACGTAGTGGGATTTGGCTGGGGTGGGCAGCAGGTCCACGCTCATGCGGTTGTAGATCTCCACTGCGGCGTCCACCATGCTGTCGGCTGCAGCCTTTACTGCTGTGGAGAACTGGGTCAGGAAACCGCTGAGGATGGCCTGGGAGAAGGAAGGACAAAGAGGGAGATAGAGAGAGAGAAGGAGGTGTGCACAGATTTGGCTATTTGCTATCATTATTTGTTATTTAATAGCTGTTGGTAGTATATTAAAATGTGCTAATAAAAAACAATTGGTACATTGGGTGGAAGGTAGAGGGAGTGAGCTTTGCATCAGGTGAGGCAACCGACTAGGGCACAATTTATAGCAAAGTGAGCACACTAAGGGCCTGATTTACAAAGAAAACCTGAAAAAGACCTGCTATGTGCAGTCAAGGAAAACGCGATTGCAATTTATTTCCTAAACAAACGCTAATATAAAAAAAATATCTCATTTTGTGTGGTAACCTAATTCTATTTGGTAACCTTGCATTTGGCCATGCAGGTGTCTCCTCACTTGTTTGACATAATAACGCCATTCCAGAATTAATAAAGGGGGGAAATTAATCAATATTAGGATAATTATAGTTGATGCAGCACCAGTGCCCCCTCAAAAGTCGCTGGCACCTGATCCTCCTATCTGGCCACGTTGGGGGGAGGCTAAGGATGGACCCGAGCGCCGGTGTGCTCACCTTGAAGATCTGCTTGAGGCTGTGCTCTGAGGGCATTGGCAGGCACAGCATGCTGAAGTGCCGGATGAAGCGTGGGGTCACAGGGTTGCGCCCGCCACCAGGGGGAGCACAGGCTGCCATGATCGTCACGTCCTGCAGAACAGAGTGTTAGTGGGGGCAAGAGAGCAGAGGGTTCTGCTTTAAATACATTCTACTACTATTGTTAACTAGTTTTTCACCTTATCTCGTTCATTTTTACATGCTCTTTCTTTGGATTTTACAGCATAGAAAGATCAGTTGAATAAATACTAATGGTGGGAACCAATATCAGGTATTTACTACAATATTGGCGTGTTCTTAAGATAAAAGTCCGGTGCAGAATTAAGTATGACTTTTTGAGTGTGGCCTTATAATCATTACAGTGGGATTAGCTTGCAACTGTGAAAGATCTATATGTGTAGGTATCGACCGCGGATTTGCGGTCTCTGCAGCTACATACTCTGTGAGTCGATATAATATGTAATCAGTTGCATTTCAGTGCCCACCACTAATTAAAACACAACAATGGACAAAGGTTTTTATTTCTTATAGCCACGTGTACGACTCAATGGTAATAAAGTAAACTTGTCTGACACACTTTAAATACATAAATAATATATCTCCATTATACTTCAAACATGATACCTTTTTGATTTGCCTTTATTGACTGAGATTTTTAACCATATCAATTGAATAACAGATTGCCTACTCACCTTATTATATCATTAACATCTGTCATTGTCATATACATATGTCTGTTTCTTTGGGTTTAGATAGACCTATGTAAATTATACGATAAGCGTATTTATTTACATGTCTTTTATAGTAAACTGGCTCATGATATCGTGCACTCATTCATTAAATTTATCGCTTGGTGGTTACGGCCGGCTTCCATGCAAATAGCTACAAAAGCAGAGGAGGAAATTTTACAAAGCACACTAATACTTCCAACCGGTTAAGTACAATTCAATCTGGCAGATTTTCTTTAGGTCATATTTAAAATAAATCCTGCTCAGGATGCACTCGCGTCACTGGGAGCAAAGAGAAAAAAAAGATGATTATTAAAAGGCTCCGAGGGGTGGAAAATTAATGAATGTGATGTATTGGTATTCCCACTTCGCAGAGCGGCCTGGGGATATTTTTTCGCGCCAACAAGACCATGGCTAGCATTCCTCCAGGCGGCCAGCCCATAAAATTTCTGTTTACTGCGCACGGGGGAGGGCAATCGCAAACTAACCCTTCTGCCCAATCACAGGCTTCGGACGACAACAGATGCTAGTGCGAAAAAGGGCGGTCAATGCTGGAACAAGCTGGGAAGCAGTTCAAAGCTCGCAGGCCATTCGGGGAATCTATCGTTCACCTGGATCTCCTTCCAGAAGAACTTCTCGCGGTCGTAGAAGCCCTGGAAGTCCTGGAACTGGCGCAGAAGCTCGATGGGGGGCTGGGAGCCGTAGCTGTCTAGCTTCGGCATGTTGAGGTCGTCCACGAAGATCACTACCTTCTTACTGCCCGGTGCCCCTGGGGTCCACACGTACACAAAAAACAGGATTCCAAAGAATCTAGTCTGCTGCAGGAATGCGCACTGGAGAGACTGCAAAAAATACATTTTCAAGGAGGTCCCCCTCACCTAGTATATTCTTCCTCTTCTTCTCCAGCTTGGACTCGATGATCTCCTGAGTTCGCGCGGACGAGGTCTGGGCGGAGAAGTTGATGTAGACTGGGACGTATCCCTCCTTCTCGTGGATGCTGTTGAGCATGCCGCGAGCGACCACTGACTGAAGGGCAAAAAAGGAACAGGCCCGTGCTAATGCTAACACCGTGAGCAGGTTGGGGTTTCGGGGGAACAGGCGAAATTCGTGTCTCTGACCACTTTAATCACTTCCAGGCTGTTAGGCCCGGCCTGCGGCTTTCGGCGTGCGTACCTTCCCCACGCCGGTGATCCCGGTGAAGAGGACGGAGTGGCCAACTGACAGCAGCTTCTCCATCAGGTAGCCGTAGCGAACGGTGTCAGTGGTGGGCACCAGCATCTCGAAGAAGGGCGTCTCTTTGTTGTACCTGAAGAAGGGAACGACCCTCCCCCAGAGCTCCAAGCGCTTGCTGTCGAAGTCCATGTACAGACTCCACAGGTCACCTGAACTGGGAAGCTGGGGGCGAGAGGTGTGGAAAATAAACACAGTCAGAATGAGGAACATAATTTCATTTTATTATTTATATCTTGTTTTAATCACACACGCAACTGCAAAAACGTTGAGCGAATTAAAAATAATGCACAATTGACTCAACCTTTTCTGCTTAAGATCTCACTGTATATAGCATTTACACAGATTTTTTAAACATTGTGGCTTCATCTACACTGGCCTCCTACTGGACTCTAAGCTTCGATCTCCCGGTTACAGATCGCCCGACCACCCACTACCCACCCTCCCAAATGACGGTGTTCCTACATACACAGATGACTGCCCCATCTCACCGGAGGTCACCGCGGTGAGCGGCAGGTGCAGTTAGAATAAAAATAAAACAGAAAAAAATAAATGCCAACTGGGGCAGCTGCTGCCAAACCGTAAATCACAAAAGCGTGCACCACGCATGTTAACCAGAACAAATCACATTCAAAGCAGAGAAAGATAAGTGTGTGTGTGTTCGTGTTTACGCAAAGGCTCTGCATGTGGCTTTATGCATCAGCATTTCCCAAAAACATAGCAGAGAAGTAACCCTATATTAATGTTAGCCCTTTGGAGATTGACCTGGATGGGCCTTCATGGTCAGAGATTTGATAGTGGTTTTAAGAAATGAGTGAAATGAGCTCTCAATGTACATTTTTTTACAAGTTCCGGATGTCCACAAGGTGGGCAAAAATGTGAGTTGTGTGATGTCTGGATTGACAACAGTGAGACCACTAAAACTACTAATTTGAGTGGAGTACACATTTAATGATGCACACAGTACACAGCATGGATCGTATAATTACCTCAGAGCATGGTCTACAAGGCAAGCTAGCTGATTAGCATGGCGATGTTGCATTTCGTCAAGGGGAAGCACAGCTAAGCCTTGGCTCACAGTCAGCGCAGCTTGACTAGAGCTGAGTTAGCACAGCGCGGTGAGTCTGTGTGGATAATGGGTTTCTTGGCCATCCCACTCTGTTCTAGCTGCTTCACCATACGTTTACAATGCAAGTAATGCTGTAATTCCCCACTGCTGGCTGCGTGCGTTGCCAGTGAAGGTGCAGTGTGTTTCTTCAGTAACGCGAGCAAGGCACTCTTTTGGTGCGGTTTTCTCAGGGCTACGTGCAGTGAAACATCTGACAGTCTGTGTGCCCTGCAGTTGCACAGCTGGCGCCTGGCTACGTGGCCGGCCTTCTGACGGAGTCCCACACAAAAAAGGCAGCAGGAACGAAAAACATGAAATAGCCCAGGATCTGACTGCTACACATGGTATTTATCGTTTGAGACATGGCGGACACTGAAACACAATCCAGCACGTAATTGTCTTTTTTAAATATGGTAAGGAAGTATCCATGCTTGTAATAAATATTATATAATTTTTTTCTCTCTGTAGATGGAAAAAAAACCCTCCTCGGCGAATGTGTAGAAGCCTTTCCTGTCAGTACTGTTTGTGTCGGTACTGCGGGCTGGGCTGGGCTGGGACTGGCCCGGTGAAGAGAGGCACGGCTCGCGGCTCCACGCTTCTCCACTCCTTCAGTCCCAGGACAGTGAAAAAACCGCCTCGTCGCACCCCGCTGGCCCACTGCCCCAGAGCTCGGTTTCGGAGGTGTCCGGCCGTGTTACGTGGGAGCCCATGGTGCCAGGTGGTGCTTCTGAACTGCTTTCGTTTTTTGTTTGTTTCCTTTGCTCCCTCTTAATTTGCATACACGAGCGCTATACGGTACGGATCAGTCTGGGGGCGTGTCTTGTGCCTGACTGGCGGCCTCACCTTGGCGTCGGTGTTGTCCTCAAACTGCTGCCTGACGAAGCTGTCGAAGGCGTCCCAGTGGCCCTCCGTCAGGTTCCCACCCACCGACCAGAGGTAGCAGAACACAAACGTCTGGCAGAGGACGTTGTTTAACTTGCTGGCCTCCTGCACACAATCCAGACCAAAATAATGAGTTCACGGGGGGGGTAAGCATGGAGGCCGTTAAACAAATCACAACAGTAGATCTATATCTATAACACCACCACAGTCCAACCACAGAACTAGCTAAAATAATTACAACAACAGACATGCATTTTTTTGTTTGTTTGCTGGGCAAGCACATTCATCCAAGCTGATTTATGGATTACATATTTATAGAGATGGATTTTTACAGATTTTATTTGAAGGTTAAAATCCCTACTGGGATCAGAACGTGCAATCCTGGTGACAAGTTCAGGAGTTTAACCGCAATACCACCAGCAGATTCAACCTGTGCCACGCAGTACAGAGCTGGGGAGCTGTACCATTTTTAGGTCCGGTCCGTCTTTGGCCAGCAGCAGGGCTTCCAGTAGGCAGCAGAGTGTGGTCACCTTGCTGATGTCCACCTGGGCCATGGCCTGGACACACCTCTTTGTCACGAACCGCAGGCCCTTCTCCACGTACTGCTCAAACAGGCCCAGCAGGTACGCCCGCATAGCTTCCGTCATCTGCCGGCCAGGGCGGGGGTGAGAGAAAGAGATGGGGGGGAGAGGGTAAGTGTTAAAAACTACAGTGAACTATAAAACTGCAAACCGCAAAGGCACAATCCGTGGCTTTACTTTCTCGGTCAGCCCTGTGATCCACGTCTGTACATAAGGCATCCACTTCAGCTCCTCGGAGTCTATGTAGACCATTCCACAACGGCTGACCGTGGCTGGAGACGCCACTGCCAAATCTTGGACCTGAGATTGAAGTAAGGACCATTGAAATATCAGATTTTATTGTGAAGTGTTTGATATGCATTGGATAAAGTACAGTTTATTATTGTGATTGTTATTGTTGTTGCACCTGCCCTGGCGGCACAAATGCCCCCGCCCTCACCTCAAACACCATGTGGATGGATGGGGTGAGTTTGATCCTCTCGCTGTTGGCCAGGCACAGCATCTTATTGTCGTCCAGCACGGTGTTCATGTTCTCGATCCACAGGGCGTCCACGGGCCCGTCGCTGATGATCCATTTGTGGGCCTCGCTGTCGTCGTTGGCGGCCGCCCGAACGCTCAGCGCCATCAACCCGTCCCGCCACTCCAGGGTGAGGGGGTTGATCTCGCCGTACAGCTCCCCCATGGTCACTGACTTGGGGTTGAGCACGTAGGTTCTGACCGGCTGGTAGAAGGGGTTGCTGTGGCCGGCGCTGTGCAACGCTGCCATGGCGTGGGCCAAGACAGTGTAGACGGTGGTCTTGCCCCCACCGGTGGGGCCCACCAGCATCACGCCGTGTCGCACAATCATGGTCTCGTAAAGCTGGATGACTTTCTTGGTCATGCCGGGAAGGGGCTGCAGGTGGTGGCGGACCAGGCAGTCCTCGATGGTGGACTGCAGAACGCCGTAGTCGTGCTCCGGGATGGTCACGCCGGGGAACAGGTCCGACAGGATGCCGCTGGGAAAGGGGAACGGGGCCAAATTAACTAGAGGCTTGGGGAACTTTGCAGTTAGCGAGAGCTGAGCGTCCAGCTTCTGGTCACAGTCTGAGCCCCCAGTCGTGCGAGACAGTGGACCTCGGTTAAGAATTAAGAAGCAGGCTCATGATGACCTGCCCGTCTGCGTTACCCGAAGAGCACAGCGTCGTCTGTGAGGAACTTGGGAAGATTGGAGTCTCTCAGAGCTCTGATCAGCACCACGTCTTCACTTAGGTGGGGGTTCTCTCTCTTCAGGGACCTGGGGAAAGGCCAAGCACATCTCAAGGTTTTTTTCCAGACACTACAACGAGCAGGTAATGCACTAATTCAAAGACATCCGAGAGAGAGAAAAGAAATTACGCAGATTACAACACCCCTGATAGATTTGAGTGAGACATGAGGGTTTTTTTCTACAAAAATGAATTCAAGATCAATATTTTAACTGCACACGCGCACACACACACACAAACACACACAGACTTTTGTTTGTTCTTCACTGTCCATTTGTTCAATGTTAATTCAATACGCCCCCCTACGGGACGGCTCCCCTGCCACACTAATGGAGTCTGATGATGCCACAGTGACTGTTCACCACTTCATCAATAATTCAGCACAGCTTTCTGTTTTACAGCCTCGCGCTGATAATGGGACAGTTGTAAAACTGGATTTATGGCTAATAAACTTGCAAAATCACTGACACAGACATTTTGAGCAGCCAGACGGTCCTCGCGTGTACCTTACAAATCAAAAACCCATCAATTAGCATTTAACAAGCATGGAAGGTCTGTAAATAGGAGACAACGAAGACGACCGCTGCGCTTGGCAGCCACAGTCTTACTCTTAGTCATCTTCGGAAAAGAGATATCCGACACGCGTGTGTGAGTTTTTCTCCTTTCTTCTTCAAGCGCATGCTGGCGTGTTTGTAAAACCGAAGGGGGAGTAAACGCGAGTGTGGCCCCCCTCTGCCCCTCGCCGCCGTTCCCACTGACGGTACCCCTTACCCGGCCATGACGAGCACGGACTTGACAGCCCGCATGCCAAAGTCGTAGTGGTCTTGCTGGGAGAGCTGCTCACTGCACAGCTTGTACATTTGGGTCATCTTGCGGGCCAGGGTCTTGCTGGACTCAAACCCCTCGGAGTAGAGGATAACCTGGAGCAAAGGGTGAATAGTTATATAGTGCAGCAGGTGTTCTGGTGTTTACAGCGGTAGACTTGTGACTGGAAGGTTTTAGGTATTTCTAAAGAAAATATCCAGCAGTAAAAGGTGAAGCACAGAATGTGTTTCAGTATGTAAGTGGCCCCGGATTAGCTCATTATCTAGCGCCCCAGAACCCCCACCCCCCCACCTCTGCGATGAGGGCGTAGTTGGGCACCATCATGGCGATGGGCCGGAAGAGGGCCTTCAGGTTGTCGGGCAGCTCCGTCCGGCCAGCGTAGCCGGGGTTCATGGTGATGAAGGCGGCGCAGGTCGTGACCAGCCCGATCTCCCGGCCCTCGAACATGAAGCGGGAGAGCTGCAGCAAGGCGGGAAGAGAGGCGCAGGTGGAGGGAGAGAACGCCAGGCCAGGCGCTCGCAAAAGACAACGCAGGCTTCTGAATCTCACCACCGACAGAGCGCTACCAATCTCCAATCAAGATCAAGCATAGAAAATATTGCTATCACAGAGTGATGGCTTTGGGTCAGAAGTTGAGTCAGTGGCCGGTAACAGAGGTGAACCGGGTGAGGGCAGAGGTTTAAGGATTTGGGACAGAGTTAGAGCTGGCATGTCACCTTCGCTGCCTTGGCGTTGCGGATGGTAATGAGCTGCTGGGCGATGACGGACAGCACCTCGATGTCGATGCGGTTGAACTCGTCGAAGCAGCACCACGCCCCGGACTGGGCCAAGCCACTGAAGAACCGTCCCATCATCTGGTGAAATGCAAGGCGGGAAACAATCCAGTTAGGGGGCAGTGAGACAGACAAACGGGTGAAAATCGATGCGACAGATTGATCCTTCCATACAAAACAATTGCTGAAATGTTAATGGGATGACACAAACCAGCTCTACAGAAACCAACCTAGACACATTGTGACATCCCTGATTTAAGGAAGAAAAGCTGGGATTTTCTATGTCAATATTAATTGTACTCAAATTACACAAATGCTCTGCTGCCACCTAGTGAACATTCCCTGAGGAATGGAATGAAAAAGGAAAGGAATGTCCACAGAGTTAGATTTACAGAGAAAATATAATCATTTATTTTTATTTTAACAGAGTGAAAATGGCAGGTTAGGAAGCACCTTGTAGTCCAGCCCATCAGAGCAGTTAAAAACCACGCACTGGACGGCCAGAGCCTTGGCCAGATCCTTGGTGGTCTCTGTCTTGCCAGTCCCGGCCGGCCCGGCAGGCGCCCCACCCAGGTCCAGCTGCAGAGCCCCCATCAGACACAGGTAGCAGCGGTCCTGCAAGCCATTAAGCCCACAGCTGGATGATCAGAACACTTAATACAGCACATTACAACGTCCCAATTACATAAAAGTACACCATTTTGAAACCCCAGGTGAGTAGAGACTAAGGGATGTGAAGTCACAATAAATTAAATGCAGGACCATGCCCCCCTTACTCAAGCCGTCCAGTTCTCAAAATTTGCCCCAGGTGCAACCAAGGAGCTGAGACGAGGGGGTAGATAAGACACACATCCCGGCAGAGCAAGCCAACAAAACTAGTCCAACAAAACATCGACTCCTCAAGCTGAAACAATGCCTCATGGGAAGAATTTACCATATAGATTCTACCCTCCACGCACGCCCAAAAACACACACAAGCACACACAGACACACACACACAAACACACACACACACACAAACACACACACACACACACACATGCACACACAGGCACAGAGTAAGTATGGGAGATGTGTGAGCACGGTGTAAGAGTTCTGTATGACATTATTAAAGACACGGGGCACATTATAAAGGCTCACAGTGAGGGGCGTGATGACAAGGCGAGGGCAGGCGCCCAGGTACTCATAGCCGTAGATGTACTGCGACAGAGCCATCCGGGCCACACAGTTGTCCAGGTCCAGGTCCCAGTAGTACCGCAACTGCCTCTGCCACTCAAAGTTGCTGATGGAATCAACCTGCGGGGGGGGGGAGAGTGCATAACCCAAAGAAAGTGCTTCCGGGTGGTGGCTAACCCTTAGCGTAGCATTCCGCTAGATCTGGGCCAGAAGGGGAACTACCTTCTCCTTGACCAGGTCGGTGACTATGTCGCGGGCGTGCACGTCGATGGTGATGAGGGCGGTGATGATGTTGCGGTGCAGACTGGGAAGGTGGCCACGCACCAGAGTGGCCAGGGCATTCAGCCTCTGTGCAATTGGGTGAAGAAACAGATTGTGAAAAAAAGACAGATGCAATTCTGTGGCAAAGGCATTGAAAATACACACGTAAAAAAAATCATTTATGAATGAGTTGCATTTTTTGTTCTTACATAGTGAATTGTGTTCTTTACCTTAAAGTTAATCATTTCAAACTCCTGCAGAGCTTGAAAGTGATCGTGGTCCCCCACCAAACAGCGGTCCAAGTCCCTGCACCACATCAACTGGGAGATTGTCAGCACCACCTAGGGGCCAGAAACCAGGGCTTGATATGTGTCCCCACAGGTTGGTGTGTTGGGGCTGAACTGACCACCCTGGGCTCACCTGGGAGGGGTGTCCGGCCACCACCCACTCCACCCTTGGTCTGCTCTGGTAGTCGCCGATGGCGGCCTTGCTGAGGCGCCGGAGTGACGAGAACATGGCTTCCTCCACCTTCCCCAGCCAGTCCTCCACATTCCCACGAGCCTTCAGGCCTTTTCCCAGGCTCACCTGGGCAAAACAAGGGGGTGGGGCAGAGTTTTCTTAGTCCTTTCTTGTGTAAGAGCAATTAATGGATTTGCATAGATACTGCCACATAGCTACGTAGTGTTAGGTTTAAAACGTGAGTAAGGGATGAAACAGGGCAGAAATACCTTCTCGCTCTCAGGTGAGACCATGGCCAGGATTTCGTTACTGAAGACCCTCTCTGCCTCCACCTCGGTGGTGGCATCCTTGGTGTCCGGGGGCAGCAGGGCAAACTCCAGGCGGGAGATGGCATCGAAGCACTTGCGCAGATGAGGCTGCACGGCCTGGGGGTTCCTTGTCTGTGCCAGGATCTCCAGGAGCTCATCATTGGATAGGAAGTAGAACCTGTGGACCCGCAAGGAAAGTCCCAGTAAACCTCTTTCCACCGGTGTGTGGTGAGCTCTTATTTTTCCAAGAAAACATCGCATTGAAGGAAATTCAAAGACCAGTATCACTGGGCATCATAGTACGTTAAATGAATCTCTAGCTCTCTTTGCAATATTAAAGGGCATTTTACTGACCTCGGGAAAATCACTCTTTTAGACTCTAAGTACGCTTCCAGGCACTTTTGAACCTGGTCCAGTAATGTGTTGTTGTTCTGGAAGACTTCCAACAGTCCTGAAAATGACAAACATGAAGTAAACAGAAGCGAAAGTGAAATCTCTATTTGTCACATGAATATTACATTATTAACACGCTCAGCAGAAGACCCATTTCCAGAGTGACTAAAATCTTTACAGATTTTTCATAAGTAATTCAGGTTAGTGATCCTGCTCAATTGCAGTGACCAACCCAGGATTTGATCCTGTCACTACAACACCTGTTAACAACTCCAGTTCCTTAACCACTGCACTACCTGTTTCTCTCAATAAGGATGGAGCATTTCAATCTTTTTTGATTGATGTCTTAAGGTCAATATTCCATTCAAAACCTTCCATTTATATCTTTTTGCCATAGATACACATCACTCACTTTCTGACACCAGGGGACCAATTGACCACTGTAACAGATGTAACGGATCCCAGTGTAACTTTCCTACTAATTACTAAAATTACTCTGAAATATACAAATTCAAACCATACCCATCCCTTTTTTTGGAGGGGGGGGGGGGCACGCGCTAGGATTGGTTGTATCAGCACTGATGTTGAAAGACTGATGAAGTCCGTGCCATGCATCACTATCTAGTGTCACTATCTTATTAACCGTGACAATTGTAGGCCTAAACTAAGACTGCACTAGCCTGCATACAGTCAAATTCTGCATACAGTATAGGCCTGCACATGTGCTACTATTTTGTAGTGACGGTAAACAGCCTAGAAGTAATGAATATGTCATCATGATGAATGTACTGCAATGATTACTGTAATGCATGATAAGTTATTCAATGTAAAGTAAATATAATAAAGCTTAAGCACAATGACAGTGATTATAATTATTTTTAGGCTATTATGAACAGACGTAATGAAGACCTATAAATAACGGGAGCGGCAATTAGACGGCACAGATTAATGAACAGACAGAACATGACAGCTCCAGAGGAGAAAAACAATGTATCAGATATCCTACGCAGGGCTTAATAGGAGGGATGTCTTGTTCATCGCCACACGTGATGACGGATATACAGAATGGCTTTTACAAAATAGGGGGTATCTGGAGCATGTTTTCTGTAGCATGCTGATTGATTACAGATGATGATGTTGAGTGGATTTTCACTGGCCAACCAACGTGGATGAAGCCATGAGTAAGCCAATTTCATTAGAATGCAAATTCTGTCGTTCTCGCGGTCGACACTCTATTATATCTATCAACTCCGAATGCAGGAGGGTTCTATACTGAAAATTAAATTAGATGGGATTGACAAGTAAGTGGCTGGCTGATGCTTGGTAAGACATATTTCTGACAGCACGGATGAGCTCATGAAAAGATGAAGATTTGAACAGAACCTGAATAAAGCGATACAGGTAGCCTCAATGATGACGTCAGAACAAAATAAATTCCGTCGATAATCATGATGTCGGGTTCTGTCTGTATGTGCTTTTAGCCTCGGGTTACGGAACTGATTTCTACAGCAAGGTCTCTGCTGCCCCCACCTGGCTGAGTTGCAGCGCGCAGGCAGTTGGGCAACCGGTTCACCCTCCTCATGATCTCCTTCCAGGACTTGTCCACCTGCAGGAACATCTTAGCCTCTGCCGGAAGCTGTCGCTGAATATCGGGGGCGCTGAAGATGCTCTCCAGGTACAACCAGTTCCTCTGGCACATCAGCCACTCGTCCTGCGGAGTAAGACATGTCGGGCAGCACAATGCTCTGGGCTAAATACACTGTGCTGGTGCCCATAAAAGGCTCCTGCTTGAAACTGAAGCAACAGCCAATGGCATTATATGCCTTCTTGGATAGATACAATTGTCAATATCTAAATAGGATTGTCTCAGGTTAGGTGTCACCGCGAGCCTCTTGGTTTTACTCTCACCAGGGTCTGACTGAACAGGGCCAGTTGTCTCTGCCACTCGTCCACCCGAGCCTTGATGGGGCCTACATAGCGAGAGGACGCCACCGTGGACAGGTTGATGATGCTGTCATCCAGTTGCACCTGCGAGGAGAGTGTGCAGCGTTACCACGTCGTAAAGTGCAGGGTAAGGGGGCAGCACAACACAGGGTGAGGGGGTAACACAGCACAGGGTGAAGGGGTAACACAATGTGGGGGGGGGTCACACAGCACAGGGGGAGGGGGCAGCACAGCACAGGGTGAGGGGGTAACACAGCACAATGGGAAGGGCTAGCACAGCACAGGGTGGGGGGGTAACACAACGTGGAGGGGGCAGCACAGCACAGGGTAAGGGGCAACACAGCACAATGGGAGGGGCTAGCACAGCACAGGGTGAGGGGGCAGCACAGCACAGGGTGAGGGGGTAACACAACGCAGGGTGAGGGAGCAGCACAGCACAGGGTGAGGGGTAACACAGCACAATGGGATGGGGCAGTATAAACATGCAGTATAAAACACAGAGGGCACAGGTGTTTGTCTTGGGCCCACCTGAATGTCATCCGTCCCTCCAAGGATAAACACGTCTTTGGATTCCCGATGACAGAGGACTATAAACTCTGTGGTCTTCCAGGAATCCTCCACCTGAAAAATGTCCAGATTTCCAGGGGAATGAGAACTCAAAACACCTGAGCAAGAATTTCTACGGCACAGAAGAAGAGCGATGACAGAAATGCCCATAGCTTATTGAAAATGACGGAAAGCCACACCCTATTCTATGTTTTCGTTTCCCATTGGCTCATCCATCTTTTTTCAACCCAGCCTCCACACAGTTTCTCCATTCTCCTCACCTTTTTGAGGATGCTCTCCAGGGAATCCTCGCCCGAAGCCCGTCCGGACACCTACAGCACACAAAATTGCATGGGACGCGTCACTACGGAGGAGCGACTGCAAGGACATGCAAGTGCGGAGGGGGCGTGCGGCGTTCCCCTCGGCTCACCTCCTGGATCTCCGAGTCCAAGCCGAAGACACCGAGCTCCTCCAGGGCGGCCAGTGTGAGCGGCAGCTCTGTCAGGCTGGAGCCCACGATGGACTCCAGCGCCTCCCAGTGACGGGGCTTCAGAGAGGGGTTTGTCAGGTCTGTGATCACCGGGAGCTGTACCGTGCAGGGAGAGAGACGGAAAGTTAGAGGTGCTTCTGGAACCTAGTCCTTCTACAACCAAACACAGGCTACAGCAAATCTTTGATCTGCTTCCAAACTGTTGTGAAACCTGGGCCCTCACAGGAAATCAAGAAAACAGATACCATTTCTTACACAAAACGAAAAACACAAAGTAAACTACGCTATTGAGCCATAAGATAAAATTATACATCGGCCGAATTGGCACACTGACAAAGAGAGAGATAGAGAGAGAGAGAGAGAGAGAGAGAGAGAGAGAAAGAGAGAGAGAAAGGGAGGGAGGAAGGATGAGGGATATAGGGAGATTGCTTTTAGCATTTTTTAGTGTTAATATGTGGTTACGCCAATAAAGCATTCTTAAATTGAAATTGAATTGAGAGAGATGGGGAATTTTATTTATGTTGCTGTTTCAGCGTAATTATTACTAGCCCGATTTCAAAGCTACGGCAATACTTGTAATATGGCCATGCCAATAAAGCACTTTTTGAATTTGTATTTCAAGAGAGTCCATGTCCCGGCAGCAACAGGGGGCTACCCCCAGGGCACAGGACATCCCTCATTGGGATGCCAGAAGTAGGGTAACACACCTGCCAACAGAAGTTGGTGGGCGGGGCAGTTGTACAGGGGAGGCGACTGGAGGTAAATTCTGCGTAGGGAAGGTGGCGGGTCATGAGAGCCCTGGCCCCTCGTGGATAACGGCGCCCAAGTTCGCCCTCCTACGTACCTTCTCCCTCATCTTCTCCACCTTCTCCTTCAGCTTGGGCACCACGCTGTTCGGGGGGAGCCCCTTCTCCAGCTGGCTCACATGCTTGCCGTATTTGGTCACCTGGGCGCTCAATTGCTCGGTATCCAGCGCCATAAACTTGCACTGGGGGAGGAAGACAGAGGAACACAGGATATACAGAGACCGTCGTCGGGGGGTGTCCCGCGATAAAAGCGGCGCTTTGGTGCCTCGCTGTCTCGCACTCCGACCTCCATCCAGCCGGCCTGCAGGACGTCCCAGCTCTCCAGAGAGTCCCACAGCAGCAGTTTCAGCTGCACCTCTGCACTCAGCTCCTCCAGGGCCTCGTGCTTGGTCACCTCCACCTGCAGTTACAAAAGGAGTCATCCCATTTCTGTGTGCTGTCATGTTAAAAAGTTTAGCAATCTGTCATATTAACATATTTCTTTCATATTTTTCATGTTTTTCATATTCACTGAAGGAAAATACACTTGATATGACAGAGAGAGAGATAGCAGGCAAGAAATATAATAGTCCCACTAGGATATTAATAAATTAAAAGAACAGAGAGAAGACTGTTTGTAAGGTTCCCCACCGAGGGGAAATTTAAGAATATGATGTCCTTTAGTGGACAAATGCATTAATTACCTTGAAGTTCTTCTGGTACAACTTATACTGATAGGCCTGTGCTTGCAGCTCATCGATGGAGGTTTTTATCTCGTCCAGCAGGTGCTTCACCTTTGGCCTGTCCGCACTGATGTCCAAGAGCTGCTGGTTCTGGAACATCAAGAGATAACGTTTAGAAGCTAGCGCAGATGCGGTAACCAATGAAAATCCGCTGTGATTCGGGGGTGCCGGGTACCTGTACGTGCTGCTTGACCCTCGTGACCTCTTTGTTGAGTTCGTCAATGTCGCGCTGAAGGTGCTGGCAGAACTTTTCGACGTTGGCGTCCCTCTCGCCCACGGCCTTGTCGATGGCTTCGCGCACGCTGTTGATGGAGGGCCTCAGTGTGGCGTAGACGGCAAAGTCCTCGGGAGGAGTCGGGATGGCGTACTGCTCGATCAGCTGGTACATCTCGGCCACCGTCTCCATCTGCTCGTCCAGCGGCTCGATCTAACGACAGGGCAGCGCAGTGGCGGTCAGAATGGCAGCGGCGGCCCCGGCATGGGTGGCGATAGGAAGCAAACCCACCCTGTTCTGAATCTGGTCCAGGAACGTCAGGGTGCTGACAAACTCGCCGGTGGCCGTGGGGAGGAACTCCAGCTTGAACTGCGCGTCTTGGGACTCGGCTAGGATGGCGTCCATTTTCTTCTTGGCCAAAAGTGGTAGCATGTCGTTGATGGCCTAAACGGGTGTGATGTGGTTATTACGTCAGTCATCGTCGTTCGCTAACTCCTTTGAAACCCTGTACGCTTAGGCATTGGTCTTGGTATCTGAGTAAAACCCTTTGTGGGATAAGAGTTAATATTGTAACCGGCTCCTGCGAGCCCCTCACCTCCAGACAGCGCTGTGGCGATGGGATCAGCTTCTCCTTCAGCTGGGCAGTGTCCACCAGCAGCAGTCCAAGTTGCATCCTCTGCTGGATGGCCAGGGCTTTCCGATGCTCGTCGTGGTACTTCTCCAGGCTTTCCCGAAAGAAGGCTACATCTGCGGTGCGCACGTTGGGGGAATGTGAGAACTTAGTAACGTTTTTAAAAATGCAGCACCTGCTGCCGGTTGGAAATACATCAGGTGGAAAGAGCTATATCCTCACACAAAACGACTGATAAGAACAGAACCTCTGTAAAATAAGGCAAGGGGAAAAATAAGGACCATTAGAGGGGGTGGTAATACCATGGTCCTGCTGCCTGAGAGCGTCCAGGTCTAAGCCCTCGTTCTCCTTGAAGAATAGGTGGAATTGCTCAAAGGTGTGAGCGTACATGCTGGCCGCATCGAACGCAAACTGAAGGGCTTGCTGTCAGAAGGAGAGAAAGGCAGAGAAAGGGGGAGGGAGAGAACAGAGAAAGGGTATCGTCAGAGTCCTCTTATCCATACCGCCCGTTTACAGGCCTGAACAGCAGCCAGCTTGGGCCAGGCACCAGGCACAGGCACATGGCAGTTTTGCAAAACAAGGATGCCGAGTTTGGGCGACTCTCATTTCAGCAGCCGCTGCAAGGAGAGTGAGTACAGCCGGAGTTTGCAACCTTTATGTTCTGAATGATGGTTTGCAGGTGCCTGTCGTTGTCCAGCATGGTCTCCAAGCTGGGCCCGTCCCTGCACTTCTTCTCTTCCACCTGGGGGGACACCCAGACAGTCTCAGCACAACGCTAATCTGTTTACAACAAGGACGGGCTATCCCAGTCCTGGAGGTCAGCAGCAGCCATAGGGTTCAGTTAGCATCTGAGTTACAACCTGAGAACCCTATGCGAGTTCATTTATAATCCAAATAGAGATTTCAATGGGAAATATTAACCAATTAAATTAAAATGATGGATTAATTAATTTCACCTCATATACCACATATTTAACCACACATAGTAACGCTGTCAGTGTGTCTACATTGGTCTACATGTCTGCCTGCCAAGCAGAGCCAAAAACTGACGGGATCCTGCACCTTGCCGCTGATCACGGGCTGGGTGAAGGCGCTGAAGTAGGAGTCGGATACCAGGGTGTCCAGTGAGAGCACCGTGTCCTGGAAGCGGGTGACTATCTGCGCCATGCACTCCTATCCATCGGTGGGGGAGAAGAAAGAGATCATGGCCAGCTGCTCGCTTGCAGTGAACGCCGTGGAAAGGTGTGACTGCCGGTGGTGGAGGCGCACCTGGAAGGCGTCCGCCGAGGGTTCAAAAGACAAGCCGTGGGTGTCCAGCATCAGCTCCGTCACAAACATGGGCAGTGGGGCAGGCTCAGCAGTCTGGCCCGGGACACTGGGCTGAATTCCCATGCAGAGGAAGGGGAGGGGTCTTAATTAATGCATCATACGATTTGTCTCCCTCTCATCAGGCCCAGGTTAGACAAAAGCTTTTGTCTAACACGACAGAATCACATTATACCTATATGACAAACCACTCTTTAAGATTTGCATATCATAGTATTCTAGGCCCATGGAAAATAAGGTCTTGCAGTTCGAGATGTGAATACTGCAGTGTTTTCCCAGTTTCCCCTACAGCGACGCTGCTGAAATGCGATCCTTTCCTGTGAGGGCACTGGTGTGACTCGCCTTTCTCTCCATGTCTTTCTGGGGCTCGGGACAATCCCAGGCCCGAATGAGCTCCGGTGGGGGCGTGCGGCGGATCTTGTCCTGTAGGATGTCCAGCAGCGTGATGGCTGAGTTCACCACCAGGATGTGCATGGTGTTCACGATCAGGTAGTCCGTGAGCCGGATAAAGCTGGCGGAAGAGGGTGAGGGGGATCAAGGGTCCAGCCGTTAGTGACAGCTATTGGAGGCTTTCTTTGGACATGTAAAACGGCGGGAAGGTGCAGGAGGGGTGTGGCTGTGGCCTGGGATTATGAGAAAACAAACCAAGTGAGTCTCTGGCACTGGGACCTCTTGTGGGCCTGCTGGTTGTAGCTCATTGTCTCAGTTGACTGCTTGTAAAACATCTCCATCTCGGGCATCAACTTGTCTGTCTCATTCTCCTCCCCTACGGCAGACAGGGCAAGAGGTTTCAAACAGGTGGGCCTGTCACAAGGACTTGTCAACCTGCCGCAGCGACCAGTCCCCTCCTTCTTTACAGAAGAAAACTTCCTGCCCAGGTACCTAAAGTCCCGGCGTCATACGCAGGGTACTCAGGCGTGTAGCCGGCCTCCAGAAGAGCGGTACAACACGCACTACGGGCCACCTCCTTCACAAGCTCCCGGAACTCCTCCAGACGAGAGGCCACCTGCAGACAGAGACGCCAGCGCTGGTCTCAGTACCGGGCCAGGGATTCACGCACCAGAACAGCCTGGTGGGACGCACAGTCTACACATACATCACATTCAAAGCCAGCCACACTTGGGTTTTCACCCAAACGTACGCCTGACAGCGTCATGCACTTTTACATCCAACGCCAGTCGCTTGTGGGTTCTCATTACAGCATGATCATGCCAGATTCACATGCTTGCACATTCAACCGCAGACCCTTAGGGGTTCATAGGCCAACGTGTGTCTCACAGCCTGACACACACTCCTCTTTTCCTCACTCCTATTTAACGCTATTCGCCTGGATCATGTTGTCACTGAATGTGCCCAGCACCTCTTCTAGCTGTTTATACTGGATGCTCTGGAACTCCTCCAGGGTATAGGTGCGATCCTTCTCAATGCGGCACAGCCCCATCTCGCTGATGCGGTAGCACATTTCCCGGATGTCGATAAGCGCCGGCCACAGGAGCTGGGTCCACAAAGAAGAAGAGAGGGAGGCGGGGGTCAGTATTGGGTTCCCTGATGATCACCCACAGGATAGGATTACGGAGGAAATGCCCTGTTTCACAAATGAATGAAGAGCACCTCAAGCCTATATCCACAGCCTCCTTTAGAAACTCCTATTCAACAGGCACAAGAAGCAACAAGGACACGGATGAAGATGCCATGACTGGAGGATTGAGGACACAGTTAGAAGCCTAAGACTCCTGAGAAAGGTGGCTATTGCTTATAAACGACAAAGTGTTTTGAAAATCGAACTTTTGTTTTTCTTATTTGTGCTGATTTTTCTGACAAAACACATGAATCGCTGCTCTCAAATTGAGCTGCAATCTTTGTGGGTGTTGGTTATAACAAAAATTTGAAAAAAATACAACCATTTTTTTTTTTGGTTGAATGACTTTTTCTTTATGGAACATATGTCTCTGACTCATGCAGAAGGATTAAACCTCAACAGGCTGCGACACTAAAGATGCAACCTACGGCCACCGACCTTGTTGGCGATGAAGAGGTGCTGCTGCAGGAAGCGTCTGCACCTGCCCACGTTCTTGGAGCGCACGTTGCTCCTCCACATATGGAAGGCCTTCCACTCGCGGAAGAGGGCGAAGGCCGGGATACGCAGGAGCTCCCTGTGGCAACGGTACTCCTGTTCCCAGCGCTCCAGCGGCAGGAAGTCCACTTCTCCATCGTCGAAGTGGGTCACCCCGGCCTGGCTGATGGTGTAGTAGTCCGCCTTATTGATCTGGGCGTAGGTCACGATCCTATACGCAAGGCGGGGGGGGGGTTCTCGACGTCACCATTTGTATACAGACTCGAGAGAAAAGCATAGTCTTCAAGACAGAAAGGAGTTAAAGACAAAACATGCTTCATAAAAAAACTAAAAAGCAAACACAAACACAATACATCATATGAGCACATTGAGGAAGGACACAAAACCCAGTCAGTTATTTTACAACCATAGATTTCCTAATAAATTTAAAAAGTATCAGAAAATCTGAAAATGACACAGATTATGCAAAATGATTCAGATATATCTGTAACCAGCTAATGAATCCAAATAAAGCCTTTTGCAATTGCACTTGGGGTCACATGTGGTCTAGTGAAAGAGAGCAGTGGAAGATGGCACCAGCCAAACAGAGCAGTTTAGCCAGGGCATTTTAGCTGCACTGCTGGGTCTCACTTCAGGTTGTAGGCATCATATTTGATGGAGGACTTGGGTGCGGCGGAGACCATGTACAGGAAGCCCAGGTGAGGGTTGTTGCAGATGGTGCGCACGATATCAAGAGGGTCACATATCTTTGCACAGATGACCTGTTTCGCCGACTCAAACAGCAGCGGGCCGAGCGGCGCCGACATGGCCGCAGAGGGGCGGGGCTTTTTGGGTGGAGAGGGAGAGAGGAGACCACCTGGCACCAGCTGCCCCTGCAAGCCAACAGAGGGCCACGATTAGTCACCATGGCAACAGTGCCGTTTGAAAAACAGAAGGTGTGGTGATTTGCTCCCTAACCTGCTTGTCCTTCACCTGGCCTGGGAGCTGGGGCAGGCACACTGTGGAAGGCATCTTTTCTAGAGCTTCCTTAGCTGAGGAGGAAGGAAGCAGCGGTTTCCAGCCCATGCTGACCAGCTTCTCTCGGTTCTTCCTGTGAATGTATTCTGGCTGCATCTGGTCTTGGTATTTCTTTAGAGCTGGCTGACAAACAAAACGGGCACGCACACAACACGATGACACTGACCGCCTGTGCGGTACCCCCTTTTTGCGAGATCCCAAAGCTGATTGAAGCGAGCCCCGCACTCACCAGGATCTCCAACTCGATGGGTCGCTGTCGGGCCCTCCGGCGCTCCTGGGCCTTGGTGCTTCGGCTGAAGACCAGGGCCTCCGGGTTACGAGTGGGCAGGCCAGGCATGGGAGTCAGCCTGGCCTGGAGCAAGCCAGTGTCAACCCGCCCCCGGGGTACCACCGCTTGCTTTTGCTCCCCCTCCCCAGTTTCCTTCTGGCAATAAGGAGATCTCTTCTCAGAGAATGATGACATCGTTATGGCAAATTGCACTTCTTCGCTTTCAATGGACACTGTGGATAAAAATAAAAATGCAAACACTGTGATAGCAAAAAATAAAATGGGCAGCATTGAAGCACTTCTGAATGTAAACTATTAAGGAATGGTTTTGTCTTTACTGCACTCACAAAAATGTTTTGTGTAATAAGACCGTTTTAAAATTTCGACTTATCATTTGTGGAAAGGAAACGTTGTCATAAATGACTACGTGGGTAAACTCCACTGATTAACGCTTTCATACATGGTGTAAACTGCAGTGTACAGATACCCAAACCCTGGTTTTATCCATTGAAATATACTTCTGACCTCCCAACCTTTAAGGGCAGTGTCCTTGAACCTTTGCCTTTGTTATGACATTTTCCATGTTGTTGCATCTGATTGTATTTACTGTATCTGAAACAGCCAGAATAAACATGAAATGGCAGCAAAAGGAAGTGGAGATGCACCAAATAGCGTTGGTTTATCTGTGAAAGCATGCTCCCATAGAGGAGAGCAGGATGGACAAATGTATTGTATTAATTTAATGTTTAAAGAATACTAGTATCTGGATTTTTAACCATTTTTGTTTCAATGGTTAAAAATAAATCTGTCCACTGTAGTGGAAGTAATGCATTAGAGAAGATAATCTGAATATAAAGCTGTTTTCACATGGGCATTATATACATTGTTTTATGCGGCTTAAATGTATTCAGTACATGTGTGGTGAAACATTTTTTTCCTATTCTATATTTAAAAATTATTATTTTTATCCAGTTAATGCATGGTGTCACATAGTTAATATTGGACACATCTGTATTTCCTTCGAATATCCACATATACTCACATTAGTTTAAAAAATTTTTTTTTAAATCATTCATGCACAAAAGGGTTAAAACTACTGAGAGTGTATTATTTTACAATCTGTATTGTTTTAGCAATGTAGCGAAAGGGGAAACTGTTTACTGTTATTTTGTATTTGTTTGTATATTTTATAATAAATAAATAAAAAGTAAAAAAAATAAAATAAAAGTTACTAAAGCACTAGTTATGCGCCTCATCGATTGTGTGTTGAATATATACGTAGAAAACGACAACCAACTAGCGGGGCAGAGTTTATCAACTGAATCCAACGTCTTTTTAAAAAAAAACAATTAGTTATAGTGACGTAATTTCCTGTGCAGATATTTAGTAACGCTACTCACAATATTACAGTGTTTCTTCCAAAACATCTGAAGATATATGGCAAAAGCACCACCAACTACCAATTCCGTGTTCAAATAGTTGAGCAACAGGCAGTGTGAAACAAACCAATGTGTTTGCAGTTGCCTAGCAACAATGTTCCCTTTAACCGATTCATAACGGGTCAGTGGTTCAGCGCATTCATCTCTAAGCAAGGAATATAATAACAATAAAATAAAGTAAACACAGAAGCTAAAAAGAAATATTACTGCGTTTAAGTGAACAGACACTTCATACGCCAGGAGATACGCCCATTCTGTCGCGACATTACGGTATCAATGCAAGTCACACTAATATCAATGTCAATAACCTACTCAAGATGTAAAACCGCAACTTATAATAGTTGTAATAGTAAGTATAGCTATTTACAAATATAACACTCTACGAGAAAGAAAACAGACTAACATGCTTACTGTAGAAATATCTATCTATTCTAAGCGCTGGATTACTACAATTTACTTGTAAGAACACCTGAGAGATCATACTACCTAGAACTAAAGAAGGAATGGCAGTTAAAAGGCGGTTAATTTGAAACGCACTTCGGCGTCACCAAAAGAAACGCAAAAATATCTAGGCCAAGTTTGGATTTACACAAAAACGTAAAAATGTGTTAACGTAATATTCTAAAGCATGTCTTACAATTGCATTTATGCAGATAAAAACAGAAAGAAAAAAATAAAATCACTGAACGGTGGAGCTAAACACACACACACACACTCCAGCGGGGGAAAACCCCCCCACAAAAAACACAATCCAGAAACATTTGTTTTACAAACTTAGGTAAAAAAAAAGGATCAAGGTTATTACACTCATTCAGCTAAAGGAAACATGGCATATTGTTATTTCGCTCTTAAATATTTATATATAAATATTCGTTTTACCCACCATGGGAACCAGGTGTACATGTCACAACTATCAACTATCATCCTTGCCTTTAGAGGGCGGCAGAGTGTTTTCAAACACATTTAACTAGGCTGTTAAGCATTCTCTTGTAATTTCGTTGATCCGGAAAATCCGTAATTTGTTTACAGAATTTTTCACTCCTTCATACAGAAGACGCGCTATATTAGAGCAAACATTATACAATCGCAATGGGCGGCTATGGTGTAATGGCCGACGAAGAAACCAGTATTGATTATTCGGTGCATGAAGCATGGAACGAGGCAACTAACGTGTATCTCCTCGTTATATTGGTTAGCTTCGGATTGCTGATATACGCTAGGAAGTGAGTAACATTGATCAGTAACTGTCTTATTATCGATTCTACGGGTTTGTACGTGCGAGCAGTTTCTCAAATAGGCCTGTCTCAATCATTGTTTCTTTCAGAAACAAAAGGAAGATCATGAGGATTTTCACACTCCCTCCCACGGTAGGATCTACGCCCGAACCAAACTTCTACGACAGTTTGCAGAAAGTGCGGTTACGACAACAGCTAGAAATGTATTCCATTGGTGAGTTATAGCATATTATACATGCCGGTAACGGCTGCTGTTAGTGTAAAAATGATAGCGATTGACGTGTTAATGTTTACCATTCATGCAGCAAGAAAATTCGACCAACAGCAACAAAGTAAACCTGAAACTGTGCAAGTTTCCATGGAGTGAAAAACGAAGAATTTGCGGCATTCATCTTTCCTTTTTGATTACACCACCATGCATTTTGGGTAATGTTTATTTACTTTATTTTTTTAGATAAGTTTATTTTTATTACAAAGGTCACAGTGAAAACATGTACATGGGACGCAGACCACGTAGGAGACTGAACCCCAGTTCGAGTTGGCACATTTATAAAGTCTCCAGATCCATCATGGAAGCCGCTTTCCTCCTTTGTAACGTAATGATGTTCAGCTGGGGAGAGAAAAAAAAATTTAACTATTTAAGTCGCTTAAATCTTAAATAAAAAAGGTCCTTATAACAACGTCTGATCTTTGCCGTCTGGGTAAAATTTATTTTTTCTTAAGGTGTGAGGAAATTCGGTTTCGTTAACTCATTTATATTGGGCTCCCATAAAAAACAAAACAATGCTACCGTTCAGAGAATTCATTTTCATGAATTCATAAAATACTGCACCCTTGTTTCTAAAAACCTACGTACTTCAGCAAAATATTCATGCACAGTGGATCTCCAGATTTAAGACCACTTGTGTCCTGCATTGTGGGATCGGATACAGATAAAACAGTTAAGGAAGGCAAACACGTGCGTTTTCTGGTACAAAGCAATAACACAAGCAATCATGGACATGTGGTGAGGGTTGCCCTCCTATTGGTTGACACCTGCTGAGAGGCAGTGGAAGCCCTCTGTTCTGCCTGTGTCAGGCGTCTCTGGAGTCGGCTGTTCTTCTCCTGGTACTCTGACATTTGTCTTTCATACTGTTCCAAAAAGACATTGAAGACAAATGCGATTAATTGGATGGGAGGGGACACCGCTTTGTCCTGCGGAACCTTGGTTTTTAAGGAGCACGTTCTCAATGGCATTTGTACTTCTAAGTATTTCTAGGTTCATGCACATCTTCTGTATGCCGATTGGTAAATTTTACCTCCACAATTTTTTCGTGGTCGGCTTCCAGCTGGACATCTAGTTCTTGACAACGCTGCTTTTGACGAACCAGTTCTGCCCTGAAACCAACCGATGCGCATTTCATTTTATCTTGTCATGTCATAGAGCCCGGCAACAGCCGAAAGAGGAGTAAAGATAAACTAAAGGGTTAAATGTGTGTCGCGAGTTAATGCAGCTAATGTTCATTCAACCTTATAATTCATCAAATAATTTAAATGATCAGATTTTCACTTATTCATTTCTGGTGAACACGCAACCATTTTTTGAAAAGTGAGATTAGCACTAATATTTCAAACAACTTTTGCAGGGACAAACCCTTTGAGGGAGAACCATAGTCCTGGAGGTTAGTCTCACACCAAAAGAAATCTGTTGTAAAGCTAAAAGAAAACAAATGATTTCCACTCACTTCACGCTGCCTAGTTTGAGCTCAAAGGCTTCAGCCAGTTTCCGCGCCTCCTCTTTCCAGCGCTTGGTGGTTCTCTGCTGGGCCATGAGCAGGCGGTTCAGGTCGTTGTTGGAGCTCCGGCTGCTCTCCTCCAGCTCTCGAACCCGGGCCTCCAGTCCCTGCTCCCTCAGGGAGAACTCGTGCTCGATGGTAGACATCTAAGGGGGAGGGTATTGACCACGATGAGGTAGACCGCATGGTCACTGACTTCGCACGAGCCGATCCCCACCGGATCCAGCAGCCGCACCTCCACAATGGATTCATACCTGCTGCTTGGCCTTCCTCTGGGCCTGCAGTCCGGCCTTGCGCAGTTCCTCCATCTCCCTGCGCAACTGCTGGTTCTCCTGCTGCAGCTGCAGACGCTCCTCACTCACGCTGCCGCAGTCTTCCCGTGCGCCCGCCAGCGCCCCCTTCAGCCGGCGAACCTCCTCCTGGCACCTGGACAGCTCCTCTTGGTATCTGCAGGGACATGGAGGGAAAGCTGTTCTCAGAATCCACAGATCGTAATCCAAATGAAGACGGAAAATGTCCTCATAACCTTCAGCCAGAATAGAAAACTGTCCTTCAGCTTCCAAAGGATCAATTGCAACTTCACTGGGCAACTTTTCTTTGCAACCTATGAGGTATGGGTCTGATCATCAATTTTGATGGTCCCTGGTAAAGCTGTGGGCCTGCTTAGGACTAATTTCATAAGCAATTGTTTGGCTTTCCAAATGTGTTCTTCTGGCCTTCTTGGAGGTTTCAGAATCAAATGCCAATAGTGGTATCAATATTGTTCACATTTGAGTATCATTAAGATGAAGATGGAAAAACTGCTCATAGTATTTTTTAGCCACTTTTGACCGATCGGTTACAGTCCAGTGTGATGGTTCCTTTCCATTGGTACTCACTCCATCTCCAGTTTCTTCATCCTGTTCTGCGTGGTCTGCAGCGTGATCTGCAGGTCGTCCTTCAGCCGCTCTGCGTCGAGGCACCTCTGGTGGAGGGCGTCGATCTTCCTGAACTCCGGCTCCCCGCCACGCCCCTCCCTGTAAACCTGATTCACGGCACAGCACATCACAACACGAGCTGGTGATGGGTGCGGAGAGGGCCAGCGCATGCAGACACATGGGCCCATTTTCCTGTACATCACAGAAATTGTTTATACTTCTGCATTTCTCACCAAATAGTAAGTGTAAAAAAGCAACCACAGTTTGGCTTTTAAACACAACATATTTAGCAAGATTAATTAAATGTAAATTGTTGGAGTAAATAGCAAAAGTTTAGGGAAATTTGTTTTAGGATATAGTAATTACATTTGATTTATTTCATTAAATAAAAAAATAACAGCACAACATTTAAACAGTTTTTTTAATATGCAAAGGCAACAGTACTCAAATAGAATAAATCATTATTCCCCAAAAAAGTCAGTCTATAAACCAAGAGATTAAAACCACTAAAACTAGACTGGCATACCTCATACCTAAATGGCCTGGTAGTAGGTTCAGGAAATCTTTTCTGCAGTTCATTTTAATAATTTACAAGTTCTATTCTAACATACAGCCAAACATAGTTAAAATACAACACGGCGCTTGATACATACATTTTACATTAAAAAAAACACTCACTACTCAATACTGTTGATATTGTATATTTCTCCCTTACCTTTTCGAGTTCCTCTTCGACCGCCTTCCTCTCCCGGAAGCCCCTCTGTATCTGCGACTCTTTGTCTGCACATTCCTTATCACAGGACACAGGAACGCTTCATCAACCAGAGCACAATGTGCTAGGCAAAGACCGGGACCCCGTAGATATACACCCCACTCCTGTCGCCGGGCGTGGACGGCACCACGGCGGACAAGCGGCCTTTTATTCAAATTGGCAGGTGGTTTCATACGCTAGGCAACAGAGCCATTGTGTCAAAACACGCACACGCACACGCACGCACTCACAAAACGACCTGTGACAGCAGATGTTATCCGATACCGGAGTGCAGTAAAATTTGGACCGGATAGGTTCCCCTATTCTGGCCACTGGGAGGCGCCTGAAGACACAGATCCCTAGCATCTTTAACTAAGCGAGAGGACTGCACACTACGGGCCAGTCAACCTACCAGCTGAAGAGCAGACAGTTCTTCTGCCATCCGATGGATCTGAATATTACACTGTTTTCGCACGTTCTCCACCTGAAACACACATTGGGAACAGCCAAGACAATTATGCCTGGTATGATAAAACCCTTTATAAATGATTGTGCAGCAGTATCCTAACCCAGTGCCTTTGCTTCTCTGAATAGATTGCTTTGAGCGGGAAGTAATCTCCTCGTACAGCCCCAGACCGTGAACCTGATTTACAAGATTACTTCAGTCCAGCAATAGGCCAATGAGTTGTATTAACGGACTTGGAGAACAAGCCAGTTCCCAATGAGACAAGTATAGGCATTTTAGCCACCTGCACATAAGTAGTTAAAACACCCATGTCGAGGGGCATTTCACCATCATACTGCCTCATCACCGGCCAAGTAGTACAAGGCTGATCTAGATAAATTTCCACTTTCTAGTGACCACAAAGGGATCCGATTATTGATCACTCCCGCGTATAGTTGTCCCCATCACGCCCTGAATACTCTCAGTAAAACCAGATGGTAGGATAAGACAAAAAATCCTCTGTCAAAACAGCTACTCTAAGCATCCATAAAATTAAAGAGCAAGGCTCCCATTAGCGGTGAAAAACAACAGAAGACCGGCCTCTTTTCTGGTGCGAACAGCAGCATCCTGAATTAGCAGCTTAATGGCCTCCTTCATCTTCTCCAGCTCCTCGGTCTTTTGCTTCTCTCTCAGCAAGGCCTGAAGACACACAATTTAACGATAAATCAATACAAAGTGTTTTTCTCTGGCCAGGCGAGCCAAGCGACCCCATGAAAAAGGTGTATTATCTGTGGCACGCAGGAGGGGCGGCGTCCGCCGTAAATCTGAATTAACAAACGACGACAGACACCAGCCGGCCAACGGAGGCGGCAGAATAGCAGTCTGGTTTCCTGATTTTTGTCATTTTCAATAATCCGATTTATTTAAGAGTCACTTAGCTGTAAGTTGCTCATCTCCGTACATTGTTTACGGTCGATACCAAAAAGGGAGTTTTGATCGAGCCATCAGCAAATATCGACTATCAAAATAAACACATATCCCTGTAAATATTTCTAGTCTTGGTATTCTGGCTGCCAATTCACCACCACGTGGCAAAATATTACTTTATTTGGAGATTTTATATGCTAGAAAATTCCTATATGCTAATACAGATAACCGTTTGCCTACATTATCTTATATTACACTTTTTACATTTTAACAGACTTCATTTCAGAATAAGGGCAATCACACAGCAACAAGTCCTGCTTTGTATTATTATTGAAAACGATTTTATGTCGACACATTCAACATATAATCAGGTTACACAGGGAATCCCATCATAGAAAAACTCTGGATTCAGCGTGCAAGCATTGTTAAACTTTGTGGCACTCCCGGGCAGGGACGGTCACTGACTGGGGACTCACCTGGTCTTTCTGGAGAGCTGCTTCCTCCGCCATCTGCACGCTGTCGCGCACCTTGGCCACGGCCTCGTACTTCTCCTCCTCCAGGCCAGCGAGGCGGCCCTGCAGCTCGCCCACCTGCCGCTCCCACGCCCCCTGCTCCCGCCTGGTCTGCTCTGCCTCCAGGGTGGCCGCCTTCAGCCTGGGGGAAGGGGTACCGGGGTCAACCAGACGGGCCTGATTCGGGCCTCCGAAGCCTGGGCAGCGGGTACTTGCCTGGCCTCCAGCTGGGTGAGCGCCGACTGCAGCTGCTGGAGCCGCCGTTCTGAAGCCTCCTCCCTCCCGTGGGCTACCGCTGCGTCCTCCTCCTGAAACAAGCCAGTACATAGCTTCAGTACAGTTCCACGTGCAGGGAAGTCGGTCATAAGCACACTAAGAGAATCCCAGACTGTTCCTTTCACATCTTCTGAATAGGGGAAAATCGGGGTTTATCTTGACCTACACCGACAGGACTGGAGCACCATCCACTGGATCCTAAATATAACCTGAGAGAAGAGACAGATCCCGGGCACATGAATGCTCATACCCTTCTTTGCATGTGGTCCTGGAGGTTCTGCAGGAGCTTCGTCATTTCCTCCACTTTTGCAGCGGCCGCTCTCGACTCCTGCTTTGCCTGTCTGCAAGACCAACAAAATGGGGCAGGAGCTGCTTTAATGGGAGAACACCGGGAACCTGGAATAACGAATGACGGTGCCTTGAACCGGATGCCTGCTGACAGTAGTGGTCTGGTCTGGTCTGTAGAGGCTGACTGCGGCCTGCAGGTGGGAAACACCCAGACCCAGGCCAGCGAGAGGCCTACCTCAGCTGGTTGCGCAGGTCCTCCATCTCCACATTCTGCTCCGTCACAGTATTCAGGAACTGCTGGTTGGTCTGCGTGTGACAGGACAGACACAGGCGTCTTGGAGCCATGATTTTCAACAGCAGACAAATGCACAACGGGAGGAAGAGAAACACACCCTGGCCGCTCATTAAAAATTCAAAAGTAAGATTTATATTACATGTCAAAGTGCAGCGGCTGGTGTTTATTATACGCCAGGGCAGAGAAATGAAAGCCAGTAATCAAAAAGCAATGAAAATGCATGTTTGGGAGTTTCTCGATGCAGTTCAGGCTAGCTGGGTGTGCGGAAGAGAGGGTGTGTATATACAGGGATTAAACAGCAGCTGAGAGTATTACATAACAGGGATAGAGTCCTTGGCTTGGGAATCTGATTACTTTTAAGCCAATAGGCAGCCTAACTAGCGGAATAGTAAAATGACTTTGGCACGTCATCATCAAGCTCTCCAGTACGGTGGTAATGTCAGTCTGTAACAGTACCCAACTTGCAGTCTAAAAGGCCCAGCCTTACCGTCTCCAACTTCTGATTGGCTACTTGGAGCTGCTGGGCCAGCCGTTGGACATGAGCCAGTTGTTCCTGAAACAGAAGTCCCGGGGAGATCATTTCCGAGACCGGTCATCAGTGTTACCAGCAAAACAGGCCAAGTTGCTACCATTTTTTTTTCAAAAACAAAAAGCTTGTACATGCACACAACTGGGCTTGTTAGGACTAATAAGCATTTGCATGCAGACCGCCATTTAAAAACGGCGGTGCCCTCTTGTGGTCATTGTGAAACCACGCACCCGCAGCTTCTGTCCATCAGTCACGTGCAGCTGCGCGTCAGACAGGGTCTTCTGATAGTGCTGCTGCAGCCGATCCAGCTCCTGGGCTGCCGACTGCCACAGCTCCATGGCCTGGTCCTTCTCCTGCAGAGAGTTCACCACAGACCATAGGGTTACTATACTGGGAGAAACTACTATGGTGAACACAGAGGAAGTTCTAATAGACTGGATCATTCATTTACATTTGGAAAAATGGCAGTTTAAATTATTCTAGTTAAGGGTCACTAAACAGAGATTTTTATTCTGTTCCACTAAAAGCTGACAGATTCACATTTAGCTTCACGTTTAGCTTTGTGAAGACTGTTGCAGCGCTGGTATTAAAATAACTGGTCTTTTGCCAATTATTCATTTTCCCCATTAACAGACACGCTATGGAAGCGTGGTCCCAAAGCTCTAAACAGCTGTCTAAGCGCTAACACACCTGCACAGACAGCTGGATCTGCTCCTGCAGGTTCCTCACGATGCCCTCGTCCGCTAGGGAGTCCCCCTCTGTCCCATCGGGGAACGCCTGAAGCTGCTTCTCTACAGACTCCCTCAGCTCCGAGTACAGCCTTAGTGACACCAACGCACAAACATACACAGTGGATCTTCACCAACATCAAAACACTACTACATTAGCGGCTGCTCAGACACTTTTTTCCAGAACGACTTGCACAGCTTAAAACTTCTACATTTAGGCACTTGTATATCCGGATATTTACTGGATGCAACAGCTGGGGAGGGGCTTGAACCTTTCTTTTACAAGACCTCAAGGCCACACCATAAATTCACATGTTCTCTTACATTGTGTCGTGTATGAACGACAAACAGACTGCATTACCCAAGCTCAGATTGGATAACAGCTCTGCTACAGGCCCGTCAGTGCTGGTAAATCACTAACAGTTCAGACCTTTCCACAAAATCTCATTAACCAACAAACGGTACCGTTCATTTTCTTTCACAACCTTCTCAAGCTTCCGTTTGGTCTCGTTCATCTGTACCTGTTGGTTTCATTAAAAAACAAACCAAAACATGACAATTAAGACATCCAACGATGCTGAACGGCGAGGTACCAATCTGAACAGGTGAATATTCACCGTTGAAGAGTCATGCCAACCACGCAAAGAAGCAGTACTTACAAACTTGGATTAATTATGACAAGAAAACGTTCGGGTAAATTCACAGAAGAATTCACAGGGCCATTAAAAAGGACCTGACATCTCAGAACTGTTTAACAGATTAGTGCCAACCGTTAATTAAATGCTTCGCTTAATGAATAATTATACAATTACGGATAATGAGGGAAAAACATGTCACCTGATACTGCTGAAGTTGTTCAGTCATTTCCTCCATATGCCTGTCGTACTCGGCTATGAGCGGAGCCATTATGCTGCCAGACAATGACATTGACAAAGACCCAGTAACCAAGCATCTCCTAATTAATAGCATCCCTGTCTCAGAGCAGCAAAATTCAATTAGCGAGCACTGACAAAAAACCTTTTTTTTTAATCTGCACTGAAATGTGGGAACTTAAAAGCATCCACTAATTAGCCTCTTAATCCCTGCACAACTTTTAATGTTTGTTGTATAGGCTCAGTTATAATGAAGTCACACTACCAGTGTGCATGCGTGAGAGACGTTAGTCATTTTCTGATAAGCATTGGTTTCTCATATATATATTATTAAACATTAACGTAGTACCGGTATTTTACATAATTTTTTAAAGCAAGCATGTGCTCAAAGTTAATTTTCACAACTTTTTAGTAGGTTGCCTGTTCTTTAAATTCTTTAAATAGCTGCTCTCCCAGCTATTCCGTTAATTTATGGTAGCTATACACGCAGAAAATGGCTAAACTGATGGAGAATTAATCCTGCTGCCCCCAGTATTCCGCTAAAAATGAGCCAAACGTAATACATGCTTACCTTTGGTTCGTAAGCCAGGGAACAGGCGAGTCCGCAGCCCTAGCAGCCTCGCCCTTCAAGAGACAACTCAAGGAGTTAGAATGACAAGTGATCCGTTTATCTGAGCGTTAGAAATAAAGAATGCAATGCACAAGACGGTGCTCTAAAACGAAGAAAACTGAGCCAAACTTGCCAACATTAGTACATCTCAAGTCAATACCTGCTAGTGACAATTCCCGTGCAAACGTGTATTCATTTTGGCACACGTCGTGAGATTGTCATTTTTGATGGGGAGCAGGAAAAAAAATAAAAAATAAAATAAAATACATTGATTACTGTGTTCTTTTAAGACATAAAGGTTGCATTTCAGTGGCGATTTTAAAAAGTTTGAATGGCTTCGACCCACTTATTTATCTACATTAATGTAGAGATGCATGCCCCCCTCGTCGTGATCCAGATTTTTTTCATTAGCCAGAGAAAACGCCACACATTCATTTTATTTGTAGTTGAATTCACTATAAATTTTAACCACCGTGTTTTTTTACATGACTTATTAGTTTACACTTTTCTTTTTGTTATTATTTATCTTGAAAAATACAACAAATACTAATCATAATATAAGAAATTCCCTTGGTGTAGCCAAAGTAACACATTGGATGCATGTTATAGCTGGTGCCACAAGTGCCATACTCAGAGCTGATCACAATGCAAATGAGATCAATATAGTCTGCTGACAAAGTCACGCAACCGCAAACCTTGACTATCCACTAAATTTGACTAAATTTTACTTTGGGGGGGGGGGGGGGGGGGTTAAAGCACAGAGCCCAGGACACAAGATTAAGATGCATTACATTAATAATAATAATAATAATAATAATGATGATGCAAAACATTAAACACTAACTATATTTACAGATTTTACAATGACATGCTGTATTAATGTATACCTTAATGTTTATTAATGTAAAAAAGGAGAGATTACCTGTCCTGATGTGGTTTGAGACTGACGACCATCCTGATATTGACCAAGGGCAGCATTCAGCCTCTGAACTAAAGCATTTATAATTAAATAAGCATGACAACGTATACAAAATCCCCAGTTTAAATGTTTAGCTAGCCAGCTAATTGATTGGATACCAAAAGCCCAATCAACAAAATCAAATAAGATAATTCGTTGTTCAGGTTTTTAGTCCAAAACCACAACTGCCTTCTAATTTAACCAAAAATCCCATCAGTAGAACAATTAAAATATAATTGTAACCCTGATTTCTTACCTTGGTCGCGGAGGAACTCGATGTCAGTTGACATTACGAATTCTGTGGTATAGAAGCAAGTCAATTCGTTAAATTGTTAAGCGTAGCACCAAATCGTGTCAACCACCAAGATATGAACTTGCTGTTGTCATAATTTCACATCGAAGTAGCAAACAATTGATACTGCAGTTATTGTAATAAATTAGGAATTTTTTTAACTGATCGTTAAATGTGTTGCAGAGAAGTGACGACCTATATTGCTAAATAACCGTAAAACAATTTGAGCACGAAATAACGGAAATAAACGTAATAGCGTTTTGTTGGCAATGGTACCAAGAGACACTTCAGTTGTCGTTAGGTGTAGCCAGCAGATAGTTGCCAGATCGCTGAGTGTGAGAGACAGATTAGCGGTGATTTACCTCTCTAACCCTATCTGCCGTAGACTTTGATTGTTTTCAAACAAGTCATACAAATAGATAGTGCCCGCAGGCTACATGTTAAACAAAAATATTTAGTTTATATTTGCACCCTTACCACTTTCAAAAATCGGTTAAGCGCCTCCTTTTAAAGTTCTTCCGCCGTCCAATTTAAAGTGGAGACGCAAAACCAATCAAAACACATCCATATACGTGTTGCGTCGCCGTAATAGTCCCCCATGGAAACAAGTAGAATGTATTGACTTCCGCAATAGCATAGTTATACTATAACTAGTTAGTCTGTTGCACGTTATTTCATTTATTTGTTTTATTACAACTTTGTGCTACAGCATGGAACCATTCCCTTTTCCCGCTTCCTTATTGCAACTATTTTCTGTTGTATTGCAATAAAATTGGAATATTCAAATTTTATCAGTAACCCATCTTTGTTGTGGATTCAAAGTTCAATAGATAAGCCGGTAATTGGTTTATAACTTTAGTGTTAAAACGAGTGTGGTTCAATAGTTCATTGCATTCGTTTTATTCTTAGAGATCACAACTCATCTTCGTTGTCACAGTAAGTGTTACGTCTGAATGTATCTTCTAATTCGTTTTACTATATAGCAGTTATTGTTTTACATTCAATATTAATTTCTGACTGACTAGAGAATAAATAGCTCTTAAGTATTCAGTTATATTAGATTCTTAGATAAGGTCGTAAAAGCCGTTACTTGTCAAATGACAGCATCATAGTATGTACAGTATGGATGTATTGTATTGTCTGATGTAATGTTAAACATGTCATCCTTTCTGCTCATAGTAGCAACCTGTCATATTTCATCTTGTTATTGATCTGTTTCAGTCATTATAGGTTTGCACTATGCAACAGTAAGTGTGTACAGAAGAGAAGGTTTGCCCTGTGCTGTGTGGACATCCCAGTTTCTGATTTGTGCCTTCAGGCTTAGGTGTGTTGGAAATAATGCTAATTAAATGTGAAACTGAAATAATGGAAATATCTTTCAGATGAACTTCACCATTGAGCACACCTGGGACAGTCTGCCCGTGGACCACGAACCAGTGAATGTGCGGTTTTCCCCAGCAGACGGTGGGTTATTGATGGAAGTGTCCGCCCCCTTCTTCAACGATCCAGCCTCACCATCAGGAGCCCCTGGACTGCCATTCCCTGGACTTTGGGATTATGAAGGTGTGTACCTGCAGTTACTAATTATGATATCTGTGTTAATCTATCTTGTATTTGAAGAGATCTGTTGATATGCCACCTTAATTTCAGGAGTCGTCCCGTCATTTCCATACAGGTGAAAAACGTCTACTGTTTTGCCCCTCCTGTCAATTTAGAATATTATTTTAAAAATAAGTACAAGAATATGACACGATGATATAAAGATGTTATTGGCTGGTTAAAAACACAATGGCAAAAATACAAATGTACTACATACACAAAGTGTGCATATACTTAAAATCATTGGGCAGTACATACGCTCACTGGCCAGTTAAATAAGTTTAGTAGGTATTGTGAGCACACCGAGTTCCACTCCTGTCAGCTAAAAACAAGAAGAACTGACTGGAAAATTGAAGAGTGGAAAAACTTTGCCTGGTCCTACGAATCCTTTTGTTTGTTTTTGTTAGTTTGATTTTTATTACAAACCAACTAATCAAATTTTATTGAGCTAGTGTTTATAATTATATAATGTTTTGGCAGTTGTGGAATCTTTCTTCTTGAACAGCACCACGGAACAATATTTAGAAGTGGAAGTCTGTCCGTAAGTATTCACTTTTTTTTTTTACTAAACTTGCTTCACACAAAATCATTTGTGCAAATGCATTTTTTTTTGCCCTTTTGTCCTGTGTTGTTTTTGAGAAAAGCAGCACTTTTTACTCTAAAACAAAAGGCATTTAAACTTGAGTGCACATTGTTTAAACCAGCTTATAGTAAAGATATTATTCACTTTGAGATTATTTTCCTTTTATCTCTTATTGCAGTCATGGACAACACTTGGTATTACTGCTGTCTGGAAGAGGGAATGCATTTCTGGTATGCCGAAGTGTACACACACACACACACACATATACACACACACACATACACACACACACACACACACACACACAGACTTCGTCTTCCCATATTGCTTTTAAATGTGAAACCCATTGAGACGCTACCGCCCTCCTTCTCCTCCTTTTCTTTTCATAAAAAATCTAAGCAAGGCCTGCCGCTGTCATTCCACGCGACGGTCAGCGGGGACAAGTGGCAAGGGCAAGCTCTCCTTCCTTGGCGCTACTTCCCACCGGGGGTGAATAAAATGAACTCCTATGCCATCCACGGCTCAGGAGGTGGGAGGACCTATGAGGCCCTCTATCCCATACCAAGAGATGAAATAGCGGAAGGACAGGGGCCGAACTTGTGAGTACATTGCTGGGGGCTGGGGTGGGTTAAATCGGTGGCTCGTTGCTAACGGCCGTATTCGATCACCTTGTCAAGAGGGATGTACCTCTTCTCCAATCGGTGAATGCCATAACAGCTTGAATTAACGCAAGATTTACTATCAGCAAAATAAAGGGCTTTAATCTCAAGTCCGAGCTTCTGTGGATGGTATTAGGTAACATAGAGAACTACGTTCGAAATGATATGTTAAATGATTAAAAGCACTTCAGCTGTGAGCTAGTGCTGTTAAGGCCTTTTTAACCTCAGATCTCTGAACTCTCTGCTCCCATCAGCCACCTTCTGGAATACTTCCAGAACTTCCGCCTCCAAGATATTACTGGAGAAGGATGGGTGCAGCCCGAATCAGACCTCTGGAAATCCAGCCGCTGATCGCTGAAAATGATTACTGTGGCCAAAGGGGAAAAACAACAACAACAATTAATCAAAGTGCCAGTTTTGATTATGAATAATTTTTAACATGAAACACTGAATAAAATCTGTTGATCATAAGCACTTTAACACTTTAACTGCGGTTTGCATCTTGATATGCAGCAATGAACTACATATAAACAATCTATTACTGTATTATTTTACTCTGAATAAATACGCGTAAACTCAATGCGCTGGGTAAGCTGTAGAGGGTGGGTTGCATGTGCACTGTTGTTACAGCTGGAACTTTAATTCAATGTATTTTATGACTAGCTAAGTAAACCTAGAGCGCTGTATAATACTTGGTACTCCATCCAGTGTTATCTTGCAGGAACTACAATCTATGCAGCGTTCTTCCTTGATTACACTTTACAAGTTTTATTGAATTATTACAAGAATTGTTGTTTTTGCATATCAGAGCAATGACAAATAAGAGATTAACCGCTATAGCCTTAACATGTACTCCGAACAGAATTTCTGACCATGTAATAGTCTATTTCAATGTTTCTAATATTTTTATTATATACTATGTTAATAAACATTTTCATTCAGGGAAATTAATGCTCTTATGTTACTGTTCTTCCACGATGTATATGATATATAAAGCTTTTTTCCCCCCCTCATAATTTGGAATCAACATTTTCCTGTGCATTTTCTCCCAATTTGGAATCGCCTTTTCAGAGTACTAGTAACAGCCACCATACCACTACACTGTGCTGAGGTCAGGTCGCAAAAGCAAGTCTCAAATAATACTTTCCTGCTAGGTTTCCATCTCCGTCTTCCCCCAGGGTTAGAGAATTGATTAAAGTGAATTGGTTGGAAAAGTGAATGGGAAGCGGTCTCAGCCTCTCTCAATATTTTCTTCATCACAGACTTCCCTTGGAGAGTTTGAGGTCTGCCCCGGGTGTTCTGGGTTTTTGATTTCCTCTGGAAAAACAATTCCCGAACACTTTGTGACAAATTCAATTTGTAAAAATGCACTCTAACAAATACAATCTGATTGATTGATCTCAGAACTGCGGACGTTTTCGCGGTAGGGTCTTTTCATCTGAGCACCTGTAGTAAGGAGGTTGCACAGGAGTGTCGGTCATAATGGGATGTCTTTAATCAATGGTACACCTGTGTTTTATTGCTTTCTGTCTGCTCTTTGAAAAGCTCCATTTTGTTTAGTGCCGCTCCCTCGTATTTGATTCAGACATGGAGTTCTGCCGTGTTTGACTCCTTTAAGAAATCCTTTAGGGGGGGAAAAAATTGAGAAATAAAACAATACCATGTTTCTGGTTAAAGGTTTTGCTATTTACTGACATGTAATCTCTTGCCCTTATATAGAAAATCCTGCAGATATTTCAATAGACGGCTGTGCTAGGTTTTATTGATGTTCTAAGAAACTTTTTCATCTGTGGTTGAAAGTAAACCCAGCTGCCGCTCTGTGCCAGAACAAGGATTCATTGTCTTAGGACACATCTGTTTTTTCCTTAAAAAAAAAAATCTGCGATTCATTTCCCTGCCCTCGGCGAGACCCCCTGCTTTTGCGCGGTTCCCGTGGTGCTTGCAGACTCTTAGAATCGAAACACTGGCAATTGATTTCAGTGTACCGACGACCCGTCCTTACGCGCAGCCTTAATCCCTCATTGAGCCCCTATCCTTTTTAACCTGTCCTCCACGTTTGAAATCAGACAGTGATTAGGCATGGAGAACTCCCTGCTTAAGCTCCTCATTATAACTCCTGCCCCATCTGCTACATCAGAACAAGAGCAGGGAAGATTTCCTTTCATGAAAAAGGAACTTTTAATTAAAGTTTTATATTCACACGCACACGCGGGGTAAATCTAAATGGTTTGGGATTGTGGTTTTCCCCAATGAACAGTCACCTGCATTACGTTGTTGGGCCTATAAGGTTATCGATTAGATCATCTTAGAAAGGAAAGCTTTGACCAATGCTGCTGAGGGAAAAAAAAAAATATTTAATTGCCGAAAGGTTGACAAAAATAAATCTACCATTTCATGTTCCTTGTAGTTAGAGGCCCAGTACAGAAGATAAAAATGATGGATCCTTCCATTTCCGTCCTCATTGCCACCGCTCTGATGAGGTAAGGGAAACTTTTTGTTGTTCTGGTAAAAACGTTATGGTGTTTTTATGGTTCCCTCACAAAAGACCTGTTGTCCTTCCCTGATTTCTTGAGTACAGGAGACAGATTTGCTGAAAGTGAACTAGTGAGGAGTGACAGGTCCTGGACCAGATATTGGTTTCAGAGATTAAAAAAAACAAAAACAAACTGAATAAAAGACAGGCCTTTGAGCATCTGCCCCAGCTGGATTAGTATAGCCAAACAGAGGCTAAAACAACAAAATATCCACCACACATTGTTAAGATAACAGCCCCCCTATCATTGCGCTAATTTAGCATTTGACTGTACCTCTACTGGGGAGGAGCAACGCATTGTTAGAGATCCTCCTCACTGCCCACTGAGAGCATGGCCTATCATGGCATTACTCCGACATTCCCCCTCCAGACACTAACTCTCTATTAATCTTTTTTGCTCTTTTCTTTTTTTAAAAGATGTTTGTATTACCTGTTCACTAGCATCACTTTTTAAATGTATTTCATGCCTGTTGGATGCCTGTTGGATGCCTTTACCTCTGGCGTTTCTCTAAAAGTCATATGATTTTCCACACTTACATCTACACACCTGATTTATGTTTAAATTACAAATATTCTCTTTTTGTTTTATTGAAAGCTATTAGCAACTAATGTGGAATTTATGTCCGTAATAATTAGTCTGCAGTAATGATAATTAGCCAGTAAAGAAGGCATTATTCAGTCATGTAGAGATCTTCATATTGGATAACTTTTTAGGCATTCCCTCTGTTCGCTTTTTGCTCAATTAGCATGCCCTGCTGTGCTAGCTACACGGGCAGAAATGGCTAGACAGGGCTGCCACGCTGCAGTTCTGCATCTGCTGAGTCCCATATGCATCAGATGACACGGAGAATCTTACTCAGTGTTGTAGGCAACATAAGTTTGATCTAACAAAAGCTCCTCTTATACATGTTCTGCAGTACAGCGGTCTTTTCAAGGTTGAGTAGATCTTGTGGCTTCATAGAACTCACAAAAGTTATTGTTCTTTCTGATAAATCATTTAATAATTACAATACCAATTTCGTGATTTCCGTTTATAAATGTCTATTTATCCCTGATTTGATTGTTTGATGCAATAAGGAAGAAATGCTCTGTATTTATGATCCAAACAAAACACCATTAATAACTTGAAGTACAGTTCAGTTCAGAATCAACAAAAAATGTACAGGGCAACGTTTTTACAAATTTTTGTACAAATAAATAATAAAATGCATAGAATGGTTAATGGCATATCTGCTTAATTGTTTTCTCTCACTGGCCCACTGGCCCACAACATGGTGCACTGCAGTATTTAAGATACTGACCTTTCATCTAGTCGGTAGCAGGCTCAAAACCCAGTAAGGGTACTGCAGCTTCATTAAGCATGCAGCCGTAAAAATAGATCAGGTGTACGGTTTTAGGCTGTGCAAGTCACTCTGGGTGAGAGCACAATGTATTTATGAATTCAGCTGCAGGTACACTCTCAAACTAATAGGACAGCTCATAACTACAGTGTGGTGCATTCGCTGGTTTAAAAAAGACTATTATAGAAGTTGCATGCATTTGCAAATTGAATCTTACAATGTTCTGTTTTAATTAAGCTAATGTACAGTAGAAGCATAAAAGCACTTTGTCATACGTGAAATCATTTACATAAAAGCACAGCGGTAAACAGAATTTGCTTGCTTAAGTGGTTCTAACATTCTGGAGGGCTCCATATACCCCTCCCCTCACGTCAGCTGCAGCGAGAAGCTTGAAAGGTGAACAATGCAGGGGTTTTCATATTTGGTCTATATTAGACTCACATCATCTAAAGTTGGATAAAAGTGATAAAAGTGTGTACCTCTGGAGGTCATTGTGGCACGCCGGGGAGTCCCCGGTCCAGGAGTGGCTGAATGTAGAATTTTCAGTCACAAAAAAGCTCCCATTGCAGCTCTGCTATCTCTTTTTAAAGTCTTTTATTGAAGGCCCCCTTTTTAAGATAACCACACTCAGGGTGTTTCAGTCTGGCCCTGGCAGTGGACTTAAGTTGGACTTAAATTCCTTAAGTTGATCGCTAGTAACCCCACATGTCTTTACTGTGATTATCGCTAGAAACCTGCATTGCAATACATGAATGTATTATAATTTAATAAGTCCATGAAGGATGGGCAAGGTTTCTAGGCTTTGATTAGAATGAATGGTTGTCACCACTGAGTGTCAGTAAAAACACTCGAACCAAAGATCCCTTTCTCCTGTTTATTCATTTTGCACAAACACATTCAGGGCACAGGGGTTTAGTCCTGTTTATTTATTAGTCGGATGTAATGAAGGTGAGGGGTGTAGTTGTGTGTTTGGCTAAACAGAAAAACATTATAGGCCTAACAATAATGCATGATACAATAAAACACAGTTCTAAATAATGCCAGGCAACCTCACATGTTCAATGAATAAAAGCTTTGTGCAAATATTACATAACATATTTTAGCACAAATACCACTATCATGGGTTAGCTACAGTTTGCTGCCTGCACGGCCTCCTGAACAGTACATTTGGACACTTTTGCTTGAATATGCTAGGTGTATGTTATCTTCTCAGGGGGAAAAAAGCCTTTTTGGGACCTTAAAGGACCTCCTGTTGATGTGTATTGGGCCCCTTTACAGCCTAGCAGAGCTGTCCAGTTAATACAGTAATAATGTTGTGCCAATGACACATAATCAGAAACTCAGAGAAAGTTTAAGAAAAGCTTATCAACAAAGAATTGGTTTTGAGATTGTAAGTCTTACAAACAAGATTGGTGCAGAGTGGAATAATTTGTAGTTGTGTCGGGCAACACCACTGTTGTGTACCCGAACAACAGTGACAGGGGGTGAATCACATACACACGAGACCCTGCTCTTTTCTCCCAAGATCTCAAGTGCTCATTTTGATATTCACTGAAAAAAAATGGAATGTCCTTTTGTATTCTTTAGCCCCTGCCCTTAAGAGTCTCACTGTCCTCAATTTGAATCACTTTATAAAACGCCAAAGGCCTTCTACAAAGCAAATAAATAAAATATGATAGTAAGATGAAACGGCACACAAGATGTTGCAACAAATACGCAGTTCAGAAAGTTACGGCAAGTTTAAAAAAAACATTAGATAATGTGTCATGCATTTTTTTCTTCTTTTCCAAATTGCTCTTTGGATGTTCTGTAAAATAGATTAAATCTGCTTATATCAAACAGATCAACAATAGAAAATAAAAACTTTCCCCAAAGGCGAGAAATAAAAGTGCAAAGTCCTTGACTCCATCTTAGAAACGAAGACAATGTGTGTCTGATGTACTCCAGGGTTGTGCGCTTGAGGGAAACCATTACAAACACGACTATGCACTGAAAGGTAACCTATTTGGATTATTTAGATCTTTTTTGAAGTGTAGTTTACTGATTAAAAGGGAGCCTAATAAGTATGCAAGGTTCAATGTATCCATCTATTAATTACAGTACTAATTATCCGTTATACAAAATAATACTGAATTATGTGTATTTAGGGGCACATGAATACAGAGTGAATAAGAGTTCACTGCTTAATTAGAAGTAAATCCATTTTTTTCCCCTCATAGTTTGAGTTGGGAGCAATTAAAATTGGGAGATTTTTAAAGCCTAAAAGAGATTTTTCATCAGTTACCACTATTATCTTTTGTCAAATCGTCTCAATTAAATGCAATCCGCCCAAAGAATAAACCAAGAAAAACCAATGAAAGAATATATATATATATATAAGTAACTTTCCTTGAGGACAACAGATGTTTTCATTAGCTCCACTTTTCAAACATTTATTGGTTGGTAGCACATTATGGCCAATATTAATTTGAATCAAACTTTGATGTGGATTGAAATGAGAAGATGATAACCTTTTTCATAAAGGGAGAAATTTGAATATCTCAGTTCTTTTTTATCTAGCAAACAGTGCCATTTCCTACTGCCACTCAATGTTTATGATGAAATGCAGACTACGTCTCAACGCATTCCACCCTGATTAATTCCAATGGTTTCTCAGGTGTGATATTAATTTTGTTTGGTGAAATCTATCAAGAATTCTGTGGGGATTATCATATTTACTTTCAAGCATGTTGATTTCTAGTAAAAATGGAGTCACAGAAGATCCATGGCTTGTTTCCCTCGCCTTACATTACAATACTCAGCACTTAATACTTCATTTTTATAATTGCTATTACTTTACTTACTATTGGTAGTACTAGTACTAGCCGTATTATGTCAATGTTTTTTTTTTTTTCAACTCTCTGTAGCTTGAGATTTGGGAATAGCAATCTGCCTTATATTAAGTGTTTGTATTTTATAAAGAAATGTTATATAAATGTATATTACTGAATCCTTGTAGTGTCAACAGAAATAATTTCAGCTGAACTTTTGCACAAGGCAAAGCTAGACCCCCAAACAGGTCAGACGCAGTGAGCCGTCATTACCGCAGTCTTCGGTTGACAACCCCCCTGCTTCAATCACCCGTGTGTGTAAGTGTTGGACTGGGAAGTGAAAATTAGCCCCCCGGTCGCCAGTATCTCGAGACGGTCAGGTAAAATGCAATTAAAAGCATTTATTATTTAATTAAAGGCTACGCGGACCTGTCGTGCCGCGGTAATGAACTATCGCCAGCCATCTGGAAAGCCATTAATACATTTAAAAAAAACTAACCACCGCTAAGCATTGCCGCCGTGCCAAGCCCCGCCAGGGGCAGAGCGTTGTTTAGCTGAGACGGCCTCAGGGTGGAAACAGTGTGAGTTTTAAGGTCATTCAATCCTTCCCTTTTTATTACCTATACTCCGGAGGTAATTATGCATGGTAAAGGACAAGACATTGGACGGGGAAATTTTTTTGCCTATAAGACCATAATACAATCTCACAGACTGGGAATGGGAGTAATATATCAGGTGCCACAGTGTGTGTGTGTGTGTGTGTGTGTGTGTGTGTGTATGCTGTGGCAGATAATACTGGTCCAGTGTGGCTTGCCGATATTTCATATAAATATACAGCTACACAGGTGTGGGGCGTCAGTGGCCCTGTGGCACTATCTTCCCCTACGCAGTCCCTTAGTCACTTATTAATATTTAATA
>JAOVYW010002603.1:0-14900 GCA_025775045.1 Hiodon tergisus
TAGCCTTGTCGAATACTGAGTCACGTGCCACGTCGGTAGCCTTGTCGAATACTGAGTCACGTGCCACGTCGGTAGCTTTGTCGAATACTGAGTCACGTGCCACGTCGGTAGCTCTGTCGAATACTGAGTCCCGTACCTCATCTGTAACCTTGTCGAATACTGAGTCATGTGCCACGTCGGTAGCTCTGTCGAATACTGAGTCACGTGCCACGTCGGTAGCTCTGTCGAATACTGAGTCACGTGCCTCTTCTGTAGCCTTGTCGAGTACTGAGTCACGTGCCACGTTGGTAGCTCTGATGAATACTGAGTCACGTGCCATGTCGGTAGCTCTGTCGAATACTGAGTCACGTGCCATGTCGGTAGCTCTGTCGAATACTGAGTCACGTGCCACATCGGGAACTCTGTCGAATACTGAGTCACGTGCCACGTCGGTAGCCATGTTGAATACTGAGTCCCATACCTCGTCTTTAGATATATCCAAGATATCAATAGAGAATAAGTTCCCCTTTCATTTATTATGTTTTTCAAGTTTAAAAATTTGTTTTATTACTTTTTTTTTACAAAGGATATTATTGACACAAACAACATTGAGGTTTACGCTCTGCCCGACCCCCCCCCCCCCAACTCTTGCTAATATAATTGAAATTAAATCACTCATTGTACTCATTGAATGCACTGTTGAATAACACTTACGGCCCCCTTAAATCAAAAATGTTATTTTATTTTATTTATTTTTATAATTTACATCTTTGTACATATAGCAGGACAGCAGCCACTGGCCATCTGGCTCCATGAGACCAAACAGACCTCCGAGCATTTGTGGCAAATCTGTTTGGACATCTCTTGTGTTGATGCAGCTCTCTCTCTCCTGCTTTGTGTTCCTCAAATAGACACGGACACTGAAATGTACTTCTTTGTGATGCACGCATTATAACGACCCCAAAAACAAATTATATTAATGTCCCCGACCCATCTCAGTCAAGGGAAGTTAGTTCCAGGTGCTCTTTAAGAAATTGCCACTTAAATACAAATGTGAACAATTTACTTATCTGTTAGTGCGACGACGCTATACATTTCTGAGTAAGAACGCTTTCACAATTCCACACACAGGCAGGGGGAAATAAAGCACATTCACACCCAGAGCAGCATTAACAAACATAATACATTTAGACTAGATAATGGAGTTAGCAATTTTTCTCCTTGGACTGTATTTGCAGGTACCAATTTAAATGTAAATTCTTTTTTTTTTATGTCAATAACCACTCAGAAAGAATGTTAAATGTTTGGTACCATGCATGAAAATGTTGGACTCTCATCCCTTTCAAAATAATATTAAAAATGACAACAAATATACACACACTCCATTCGTTTTTGAAAAAGCACTTCAGACATTATTAAAAGAGAGCTTCAGTCAAAATATATAATTTGGTGTCGGAATGTGCATCAGACTAAAACTCACAATGAAGCACATTAGTCCCGAGACCAAATTCCCTTCCCAGCTCTGTCTGTAAGGGCACGTTGTTCTGCTACATACAAATACAAATGTATTTCCATCATTATCAAAGTTTTAATATTACATTATTAAAGCTCCACAGCCCGTTCGCCCTTAGCCCACTGTTGTCAGCAGAAACAAACAAATAAATAAGTAAATACAAGGAATAAAGACATTTTTGGTTTGCGGTCAGAACACGCCCGATCCTACTGTAGCTAAATTTAAAGCATTTTTGAGTACCCAATTTCCAAGTACCGTTTGGGAAGTCATGGCTAGCATTCTATACTTGCTCATATTTATCTCATAATTAGTGATTATCTCGGTATACTCATTACCACCAGTACCAAAAATATGAACGTATATTTTGTGCATTAGGAACACTCTTCGTAGATAGATTGACATACGGCACGTTTTCACCACAAAGGCATGTATGTACCTTAATCGCAAGTTACATGGCATCAGGGATGACGATATCAGAACGATATCAGGCACGATAATTAAAAATGATTTAGTAAGAGAAATAACATAGGTCTTGTTTATTGTAGATATCCATATGAAGTAATTATATTATTACTATCCGATCATTGAATTCTGAACCAGTAGTACCCACATGTTCGTTGGCTTCCACTCACCATCTTATTAATGCTATAAGACACAGAAAAGGTTAACGATAATTCAGGAAGACAAGCTTAACATTTATCTATGCTAATTGCATCCCCAGATGGCAGTATTGTGTAGCATTGATGAGAAATGTGTGCTGCAACAAATGTGTGCCGCAACAAATGTGTGCTGTTATTATGGCCACAGCCTTGCTGAGTGCATGCATCAGTAATGATTACATTTTTTTTTTATTGTGGTTTCGTATCACCGAGTAGGAGACTGTTTGTTTTATACCAAACAGATCGTTGTCACTCATTTAGGAAAAACACGGCAAATATTGAATACATCATCGACAGTGGCAAGTTAAAACAGAGTTAAACTTCATAAAATGGCATACTAAATACAATACTTTTTTGATCTTCATGGAATTCAGTGTAGGCCATCCTCATCAATGTGAGATGTGTTAGTAATGAAAGGAGGAATTCAAGTACTTTAATGAGAAACAGAACAAGAGAGGTGGCTGAAAAGCAGAGCACGAACTAGTAAAGTGGATGTCAGAATTCCAGCGTTCAAGTTGTTCCGCATAATTCTAATGCACCGTTGTGCACAGCTGGGTTTTGTAACTTTGGAACAACACGGTGCCGAAAATTATAATTATATTGTAATAAAATTGCTCTTATAAGCATCAGTCTCAGTTGAAGACTCAGTATTTTGAAAACACATATAAGCAAGCATTTTTTGTGAGCAGTTTATGGTAATGCAGTCTGTTTAGCTTTAAAACACACATTGTGCTAAATACACAGCATTGCTAAACCCAGAATTCAAGTTCATAGAGAAATGGGGATGGTGCCAATTCATAACACATAATAGATCACAAGTTACTTCTTGTGTGTTTATAAAGACTCTGTATGTTTGCTAAATAATGTTATGAGTTTCCATGAAACCCTTTGAAAACTATGAATATATTTTAAAAGTAAAGTTGAAATGACACAAATGAAAAACGGCTTGATTCCGAAATGATGTCCCATGGAGGGCATTTTAAAATGCACCAACTCCCCATTTCCAAACCCCCCCCTTCCAAAAACATTGGGTAAAAAAAGACACACATAAACAATATTTTGTAGAAATTTTTGCATATTTGCCAACATACTCAGAGGTTTTTAAATTAGAATAAAAAATGTAATGGAGAATTGATTAAAAAAAGTGCCATCAAACTTATTAATAAACAAATGCTTTTATGATTTCCGAGATGACGGACAGGTTTTGTTCTCTCAACGTGTGTTCTATTTAAATCTCTCCGTTGCCGACCATCAGGTCTCATTGCAATAGACAATCCAGTTGCATATTCCGTTAAACACACTGAAGGAAATTATTGTCAAAATGGATGTTTAAAAAATTCAAAGGATGATAAGTAATGAAATTTCTTTCCGTCGTATCAGATCTGTAAGACATCTGTAAGACAAGGCGTTATTGTCGCATCAATGTTTAATGGTTTTTCATATTAATTGTATTGCCTCCTGTCTTGTTATGTGCACCAGGCCTTCCTGGAGAAGAATACAGGACTGGTGAACTTTGGCATGAACACATGTACCCTGACTAAACTGTTTACATCAACATGTCTAGCAAGGAATGAGCCGAGACCCTCTGGGGCACTGTGTTGTGTTTTCAGGGGCCTCCTTTCCAGATGGCCATGGGGTAAAAGGAGGCACGCACTGGTGAAGCCGAGAGAGGGCAGTCGAACAGCATTGGAATTGGCAGACCTATGACCTCATGGTAAAGGAGAGGTAGGATTTTCACATACACCTCGCTTGAATTTTCCCTGACTAATTCACTTTTGTCGAAGGCGTGTTTCCTGTGTTGGAAACTCGAGCATTCGCTTTACTTCTTAGTCTGGTCGGATCTCATCTTCTCTCAGTCATTTTTTATTATCAAAGCCAGAAATTCAATTATATATGTTGTTTGCCGGCATTAGTCTGCTAACACAGTAATATCACCTCTGCCTTTTGTGTTCATCATTTCAACAAGAGGGTTGTGAGGAGAACTCAAAGGTAACAAAAATAAGTAATGGGGTTACTGAAAAGCTTCATTTGTTTTGGATCAGAGCATCAGACGTGTCTCGTCATCGTGTCATTTTGTCTGTTCCTCCGAATCAAAATAATGGCATGCGTTTCAGCGCCTATGGCAGTATTCCAGCAACAAACAACTGACAGGCTTTTCACAAAGCTCACATTTTTTAAATTGCCTTAAAAAAAAAGGTGGCCTACAGTACATTTTGTTGATGAGTTTAAGAAGTAGGGTAAAGTGTAAAAAGTAAAAGCACTTTTGAAGGTAAAACAACCAGGCATTCACTCATATTCATTCATATGGTATATCAAAACCAATAATAGAATACTTCAAAAATAAATTGTTCCCAGAATGAGACCTTCTGTCCCCCATTGAGCCGAGAGGAACGTCTCACTTAATTACCGCGACTTTTGCAACATGCCATCTGGTGGGTTTACACATCAGTCAAATTTTTATATCGGTTATAAATTGCCCAAAACACTTTCCCCACAGACAAAAAAACAAAACAGCGAAACATGAATAGGAAAATGGAGGAGGAGTCTACTCCTAGTCTGGACGCATTGAGCCTGAAAAAATGCACATATTGTCCACTTGAGGATAAAAAAGATCCTTTAAAAACATACTTAGCTCTAATTACCCAAGGCTATCTATTTAGAACAGCTTAACTCTGCTGGACATTAAATGTGTTATCAGCTGAAAATAATACCACTTAAATACTATATCATCATCTTCACCGTCATCATCATCATCATCATCATCATCAAGGGGTTCTTTCCTTTTCATAAAACCCTGGAGATTTCACAAGACAAACCCTATCCTTGCCCTTCCCCTCCTGTGAGATTAATGTTTCTGCAGTAGGATACCATTATACCACAAAGGCGGGGTTAGTTTGGGAAGACACAGGAAGGAGGACTAGCCAAAAGCAATGTCAACAAATGGGAAAAGCACCTCGAGAAGTCAGGGAACTTGGAAAATGTCTTCATCTAGTTTTCCACTAGGGTTTCAGCAGACAATGTAAGCTAATGAAAACGACAAAGTTTCCAGCATGTGTGTGGGGTGGGGGGGGGGGGCGAGCACGTATTTACAGCTAATTACACATAGCTGCGCTTTGAAAGGTTACATGCACAGGTAATAAAGTTTAAATTAGAATGTGACATATTTCAGATGAATCATACTTCATTGTTAACCAGGAACAGAATGTGCTGCATTTTATAGCCAGACTTTAATCTCCCAATGTTGTCAGCTAATTATTCTATTCAAGGGCTGCATTTAGAGCATGTTCTCAAGGTTTCTATATGGTGTGTCCCCCATTTTGAATGAAAGCATACTTAATGACTTACGGGGGATAAAAAAATGCTTTTACCCTTGAATTTTTTAAATTTTTATTATTTTAATTGGGTTCATTTGCATTTATCTTACTTGGCAGAATTTCTCTTCTAGGGATAACAAGACAGTTAATATTGAAAACAATGTAAAGTTGTTATTTGTTTGGGTCAGTTAGCACTGGTGCTTGATATGGGTAAATGTCCCTGCTAAAGAACTTTTTTTCACCTGGAAATTAAACAACAACTTTACAATGATTTCCCTCAAAGAAAGAAGCTAGCTCAGTGTAACTCAGAATAAAGAGAATTTCCCTAATCACAAAAAAAAAGCTTTCAGGAAGACGCTGGCTTGAGGTGAAAATCTTGGCTAACAGGGAGATTTTAAAGAGCAAAAAGATTTTCTCATGAAAAACTTGTGTCTGAACAAAAGATACAATCTGCACCAATCCTGCTCATTTTCTTTATTTTACTTAAAACTCATGAACTTCCATATTCTCAGGAGTCCTGTTCCGTACATGTTTAAAATTACCCTGCAATGCTTCCATACTTAACTTACATTAAGAGATGGTGTTTCTGGGTCTCTAGGTATCCCGTTGCTCTCGCACTCACCTCATACTAACATTGTAATGGAATAGGTTAAGGCTGGCTGAAGTCGTGGCTGGCTGAAGCCTCTGGTTAAGGCTGGCTGAAGCCTCTGGTTAATGCTGGCTGAAGTTGTGGCTGGCTGATGCCTCTGGTTAATGCTTGCTGAAGTTGTGGCTGGCTGATGCCTCTGGTTAAGGCTGGATGAAGTTGTGGCCGGCTGATGCCTCTGGTTAATGCTGGCTGAAGTTGTGGCCGGCTGATGCCTCTGGTTAAGGCTGGCTGAAGCCTCTGGTTAAGGCTGGCTGAAGTTGTGGCTGGCTGATGCCTCTGGTTAATGCTGGCTGAAGTCGTGGCTGGCTGATGCCTCTGGTTAATGCTGGCTGAAGTTGTGGCCGGCTGATGCCTCTGGTTAAGGCTGGCTGAAGCCTCTGGTTAAGGCTGGCTGAAGTTGTGGCTGGCTGATGCCTCTGGTTAATGCTGGCTGAAGTTGTGGCCGGCTGATGCCTCTGGTTAAGGCTGGCTGATGCCTCTGGTTAAGGCTGGCTGAAGTTGTGGCCGGCTGATGCCTCTGGTTAAGGCTGGCTGATGCCTCTGGTTAATGCTGGCTGAAGTTGTGGTCGGCTGATGCCTCTGGTTAAGGCTGGCTGAAGTCTCTGGTTAATGCTGGCTGAAGTTGTGGCTGGCTGATGCCTCTGGTTAAGGCTGGATGAAGTCGTGGCTGGCTGATGCCTCTGGTAAAGGCTGGCTGAAGCCTCTGGTTAATGCTGGCTGAAGTCGTGGCTGGCTGATGCCTCTGGTTAATGCTGGCTGATGCCTCTGGTTAATGCTGGCTGAAGTTGTGGCCGGCTGATGCCTCCGGTAAAGGCTGGCTGAAGCCTCTGGTTACTGCTGGCTGAATTTGTGGTTCAGAAGCTGGCAAGGCAGAATGTGTCCTGGGCCTTGACCTCATTCACAGAACAGTAGACATCTGCTCCCATAATCAGGGGCCAGGCTTCTGTAGTTTGTCCACTCTAAAATAACTCTGGTATTGACTGTGTTGTCTGTTTTTTACCCGCCTCCTCCCTCTGCTGGCAGCCAAAAGTCAGCTTTGGGTGTTCAACAACATACCACCAGGTATAACCAATATCGGAGGGAATTTGACTTTAACCACAGGAAATGTTAATTGGGTCACTTAATCTTTTTCACTCTCACAGTAAAAAATCCCCTCGCCTACGTCAGAATGGAGAAATGCTTTTACATATTCAAAGCGCCCTACCCCAAAAAATCAGTGATGTTTTTGTTTTGCGATGAGGAAAAAAAAAAAACATTTATATGCCACGTATATGTTGTCAATACTAAGAGGTCACTGCCAATATCCCATGAATTCAGAAATGGCTCAACAAAATTGTAAAACAAATGGAGTGTTTTTCTTTGGTCGGCCCAGTAACTGGAACTCCAATGGAATACATGCAGCCCTTAAACTCGTCCCCGCTTTCCCATTGTAAGAAAAAAAAGGGAAAAAAGAAAAAAGAGGAATCCATTGCTTTCCATTTGTTACCCCTCGATCTCTCAGGGGCCGTTCAGCATTACCTGTTGTACCAAACAAATGCCATCTCCCATTGCAATCATCACTACCCAATATCTGCTGTCATACGAGGCGGGGAGAGCTCAGGAAAAACACAGCTGGGAGGGACAAGTACCCCAATTTCTCCGTTAACAAGGCAAAGTGGCGTCCGAGTTACCTCGCCTCCTGCAAAACCCAGTAAACATTTTTTTTTTCGTTATCCCTTCATTACCATTGGTTTTTACCTCCCAACGAGCAGTCAATGTCAAATGAATTATGAATTTGATTATCCCTAATTAAGAGACTGGCGTACATTTAAGATTGGATGCAGCATTTGAGCGTGACGTTTGTATTATAGATGAACTTCAATGTTCCATGTGTAGGGAATGGAAGGGGGTAGGACTAAATTGTTCTCACAATTAGAAGCCAAACGATCCGACTGGCAGACCTGAGATCAGTGTTGCATAACCCTGGCATTGTGATCAGGCAGAGCTTCTCTGTTCCCAAGGGTCCATCAGCACAATTAATTAATTTTAAAAATCTACAGTTAACGGGGTCATAGCTACACGAGGAACTGCCTCAGGTGTAAACAAAGGCACAGCATTCCTGAAGGGCATGTGAATTATGTACAAATGTCAATGTTTCATGTTCAGAGAGAATGGTTACTTGGATTAGCACTAACTCATGCTCGAAACAATCAAACGCTTTAATAAACACTCTGCCAACAGGCCTAAAATCAAGCCTACTACAACCAAAGCAGTCTCTGTGTCTGGGAGAATATTTACCCAAAAAACCCACAAATTTCCCATTTAACCCTCGAAGATTTGGGCAGAAAGCCATACTTTTGTCATTTGCTAACAGGGGCAAGTCATCTGATCATTCCAACATGTTTATTACAGTGCGTTTTAGTGCGGATGGTTGGCGAAGTGTCATGTAGTCTGGAGGACATACAGATGGAGAAAACTAAGAAGCATAGTTTGAGAGGAGAGAAGAGCTTCTCTAGCAGAGTCTGAGTAGCGGATTTCCTCACCCCACACCATGTTCCTCTTACTGTAAAATAAAACATGGTGCTGATTAAACCTCTTGTGCTGCCTATGAAATATCCTCTCAAATATGTAATATCAAATATGTAATATCCTCTCAAAAGCATCACCGCTCTTTAACTGCATTTGTGGGCATACGAGGAGAAAGCATTCAAAATAAACATTATGGTTTCGGAAAAGCCTGGAGAACTATATATTATATGTGTGTGTATATATATATATACATATTGAGAGAGAAGGAGGGAAATTTTCTAACTCCAGTAATAGGCAAGCCATAGCCTTTCCATGCTGTTTGACTACGACCCAAGATAGGGGCTTTTACATTTCCGGCCAGACATCAGGGCAGTGACTCACCGAGCAGGGTGATGCGATGCGGCTTGTCTGGGGCTGCGTGTGTCATGGGCCACAACCGTGCCTTCCTGGTTGTCCCAAGCGGTCTGTAAGAGCCGTGAACATCGGACCTGTTAGGGCTGACACCCAAGAAGTCTTCCAGTTGATACAAGTGCTAATAATCTAACTGGCAATTTTTTGTCTTTCTGCCTCTGATGTTTTTCCAAGTCGTTCTTAAAGCATCACCTGACTGCCAGCACCCTCTCGGTGGCTCCTGGGTACATTTGAACACATTTGAGTATATTTGCTGTTCGTTCAGCAGGTTCTATTTTATTTAAATTAGCTTACAGAGCCATCAAGGTAAAACACCTTTGATAAATAAGAAGAAACAGCAAAAATTGATTGACTGATGAGCCGAGAGGCTGAGTGCTCTCCTCCTGGCCCTGACACAACTTTGGGAGTTTGTGTGGGGAGACGACGTTATTGACTCAGACACCAAATAAACGCTCCAGAAAATAATCGACGAGAAGGTTTTATTCACCTGAAAAGGTGCAAATGTTTCTGAGATACCAGCCAGCATACCAGGAGCACATATGGCTTTTTTCATCCTGTCTTGTCCTACGTTGGCCTACACAGGTATGTTCAAATAGAAAAGTTTTACCTAAGACTAATGCAGACAACTTGCTAGGCATTTTAGATGTATCTAATGGACAATCCCAAACAACTCAGTGGAGCAGAGTGTGTCAAACAAGCCTGCAATACTGCAATCAGTCAGCTGTAGCTCGCTGTTACGTTTTGTCATAGACGCACATTGTTGTTTTTAGGGAGGCAATACCCTTTGCAGCGGTGTGCCTCGCCGTATTTTCGCTGTTATGTTTTTGCATGACAACTGTATGGACCTAGCTAAGCTCTTCGTGTTTAGCGCTTTACATTTAAAATTATATTAGCGTTGAGGGCGTCTCGCTAAATCCACAACCAGCCGACAAACAAGCAGTACGCATTTCAGATAAGCTCAGCAGAAAGAAACGCAGCACGTGCAGCCGGATTACTCTGCAACATCAAAGCTTTTGGTAAACCGCAATTATTAGCATAGTGTTGAGATGGACTGTCACTCTAACTGCATGGCGTTCTCTTCTTCAACCCTTATTTTACTTTCAGATTTTTATTGTGCAAGCTAACATACACGCAGCTGTGATATGAAGTTCTGGTTTTGTCCGGGTTTCCTCTGTGGCCACTTGGTTGTTTTCACTCACAGGTACAGGCGCAGGTTGTAGGAATCTAAATACCCCTCTGGACATTTATCCATTATGCAAGCATGCTTAAGTACAAGTGACGCATGGTTCATCTTTTTCCAATTCCTTATTTGATAAGGAAGATGGTGTTAGTCTCTCTGTTGTGTATAAGGTGAGTAAACAGTTTTACATAATAAAGGTTTTATTTAGCGATCAACTAAAGCCAGTTTGTATCCAGTGGGTTGAAACCAGATCAGAACAGAACATTCAGACCCATGTGCACGTCTGTAATCTGGGTGTGTGATATGGGAATTCTCACCAGCTATGGGAAATCCCCCTCTATGTTTTAAGGGGCAGCCCCACAAGTCCTGACATGCAGCAATGGTATTAGGGAAGCCACAGGATAACCCCAAGCGGGATAACCTTTGTCACACAATAAGAATAAGAAACCACCTTGTTGACTATATAAACGCACAAAAGAAAGCATGCAGTCCTCACGCACTCTTCCAACACAGTGGACGTTTTTTAAAACACAGGTAATGAGCTGCCTCAATTCTGCTAGCCCAGGTGTCCACCAATAGTGGCACTGCACAGCATGTTCAAGAGAAGTGAAATGGGAAACAATTACCAACGAGGACCTCTGCAGTGTAGCCACAGCCTTTAAATGGCAGACTTTATTTATGAATGTAGTGGTATGCAATAAAGTTAGTCACTCATTAATGTCTGCCAACTAAGCCAACGTGTTTAACTGGTTAACTTTAACTCGCTCTAGTTGTAGAAAGGTAGAAAGAAGGATTGCCGTTTAGAAGAATTATTACTACAGCAAGTAGTATTTCACAAATTCGTATTGTAAAAAGTTTATTTCCTTGGTGACTTTAGCTAGTTTGCTATATTAAATATTTACATATGTCCACACAGACATGAATGGGCCAGGAATGTCCATAGTTTTCTTTTTGCTAAATTGGTTAGACGTCTACTGTAAATATTTTTAAAGTGGACAAACCGTGTAAAAGACTGGAAGGAAGTTATAAATATTTACAAAATGTTTTATTTTAAAATAATTTGTGTTTAATATATCAAACTGTGCCTCTGTAACTGACTGTAAGTTTAGTGACTTAACTACGATACCAACAAATATTTCAGAAGAACTGTCTTGAATGAGACAATACTGCTGCCCCACTGTTTGGATACAACGCCAAACCAAGCAGGGCAGGACACAAGGTAAATACTTTCGAATACGGTGAATTGTTTTCCACAGGAATACACAACGCAGTTAAATTCATTCAGGGTCACAACTGGCCAAACTGCAATATCTCAAACGTTATCCCTCCTGCTATCATTGGATAATAGTATCTACCCTAATCCAGGACCGTCGGCCCTCTAATCTGGTGGCTATCAGACTTGTCCAACTGCTCTCCGAGCCGTGGCACACAAGCATCTCTAAACCACTGTTAGTTTAAAGATGTAAAACGTTGTTTCTATCCCAGTTTCTAACAGACCCATTTCAAAACAGGACCTATGAACTCAATTGATAAGTTCATAACAATACATGCCTAGTGTCACGGTTCACCATCACCTCTTCTGTAACTCCGTCACGTTTTCCAATCAACATTCCACTAACTCATGTGCACTGTTTTGTTCATTCTTTGTTTTCATTCGCCCTGCACCTTCAAACTTAGTTTTTGTTTTCCTTATAATCCTGTCACTTTTTTTTTTCTTTAGGTGGGATTCATTGCTGACACCCAGTTTAATCTTATGCAACAATGATTATATGTGATTCCGTAGATAATTATCCTAAAAAGAGAGGGTTTTGTCACACAGAAATTGTTGACGGCTTGTGTCGATGTTGTGTCTCCGACACCTACCCACTAACACTTCTATTTTTTAATTAATCTGAATTTAACTGCAGCAGGGAGATTCTTTCACTGAGTTCCAGAATGCATTTCCAGGGATAAAAGTGTGTGTATTCTTCTCATATCAGTACATTGTGTTTATGGCATTTTATGTCTGCCCCCCTCCCCCAAACAAACCCTTTCAATGAAGCTCTACAACTGCAGTCAGATAAACTGTAGAATAGTATCTGTCTCCTGTGCGTGTATTGCAGTCCTTTCAGACAGGGGTCTATCTGGAAGATGGAGATGAGCCTTCCAAGTTCCCTCAAAGCTTTAGTGAAAGACCATATCATAAATGTCATTCTGACACCAGTGTCCTTCATTATCCATTCAGACTCCAAACAGGAATGTAGCAGCAGTCTATCCAGGAAGGAAATATGCCTGATTAAGATAGAGAGCCGGCCAATTTATAGATTTTTTTTTAAGCTTACATCAGAAGCATGATAGTCAAATCACATTTGTTCCAATTTAAGTTTGGCAGTTTAGCATGGCAGACTAACCTCCCTTACTGAATGTTTGAAGTCGGTCCTCCCATTACCACCCTGAACCACCGCAGATACACGGACGCACAGACACACACACACACACACACACTCATATGTTAATAAGGTAAGTTGCTCTTCAGTGTCTGACCCTGTCTGACACGTCCCCATCCGCTCTCAACCCGATTATTCCCCGGCACACTGCGGGTGTTGAAAGGATTGCGTCATGTACCGATCTGGGTTTTAACTACAGATTCATCCCTTTTCAAAATAAGCCTGAATTGATTCCCAGTGCCCGATACCATGTCTGCGTTTAGGTCTGAACGGTAATACTGAGGAAAAACTAAGCAATATATTTTTGTTTTAAGGTACAACAATCATTGAATTCGCTGGGTACTGGAATCATTCAAGAATGGAAAACGTTTTTTGTTTTTTTTTCCTTTTTTCATTATCCTACTTAGAATTCATTAGAAGTGAAAGGTAAATGAATTCTTTAGAATTTTGGTATGGCTGTCAGTTCCTGATGTAACAAAATCAACAACAAAAAAATTGTCAATATTGCCTCCAAACCTGCATCCAAATCCATTTCTTGGAAATAAAAGAAAAAAAGGTTTACCTGTCATCTTTGGTACAATTTAGTACTAAATCAGAAGCCTATGAACCAAACACTTTCTCATGCAGCGCTTATGTTGACACTCCTCTGTCATCAGTTTGAATCTCACATTCTGACTGTAATTCCATTTTTTTTCTTTTCACTTTGTAATCTGGAGTTGCAGTTTTGAGCGTAGTGCTGTAGTGCCCCCTACTGATGCCACTGTCAATTTTGAGGAAAAAAGAAGAAAAAAAACTTCAGATGAGAGACAGGAGGTAAATCATGGCTTTTAAGGATTTTCTATTTGTATGGCTTATGTCCTTGGTAAAAAAGCTCCAAGACAGGGGGGATGTTAATGGAAACATGCAGGAATGTGTGTGAGCGTGTGGGGAGTTGGGGGGTGGCGGGAGTTCGAGGGGGATAAAAAGCCTGCACAACTGAGCTGTTGAATTTTGCATTAGACCGGGTTTGATAATAGCCAGCCGGGATTGGCGCACCCGTTATTGTTCTGGGCATCTCCTCTTATAGGGCACCGTCGTTCTGATCAGAATGAGTGTCAATAGCAGGACTGCCATAAATATTTCATCCACTGACGGGGCACGGCTCGGCAAAAAGGACAAATACATTAATCTTGAAAAACGACTACGGGAGATAACAACCGCGGACGGACACTGTTAATAATGCATTGAGTATGCGCCGAGGGGCCGAGATAGAGAGAGAAATGAAATTAGTCCTGGTCTCAGACCAGGTTCGTTCCCTGGTGCTTTTCAGACAGACTAATCCTCTAGAATACTGGGAAAACCTAGGATGGCCCTTGCCAAACATAGTTGTATTTTTTGGGGGTGGGAGTGGGGCCTCTCTATGTGACAAGGGACCCCTTTGTTGAAAAGTGAGGACCTGATTTAGAAACTTGGAAGAATGTGACTGGGTCCATGTGGTCCAAGAGGCAAGACAAGCACTCCACAAATAAACACAGGACGTGAATAAAGATTACTATGGGGCATACACAAACTGCATAAAAATAAAATAAAATAAAATAGTGATTACCAGAATACACGGATGCTTTTGCTCAGCAGTACACAATAACATATACTCATTGTGAGAACTGTGTAAAAGAAATTTAGTTTGATACTTCTTTAATGAGTAATAAGTATCTTCTGTTAAAATTGATATGCGATTCACTCGCTTCCTACAATATACAGATAAAATGAAAATCTAATTCTAAAACGCCTGCACTATATAAAAATGACATTGTATAATAGTTATGATTTAAAACTATGTTCATATGCATTTGAAAGGAGACTTTCACTTTAGGAGATCAGTGCTGTAAAACACAGCTGTGATGTAGATATGTATATCATCATAGAGATGTGGTCATTGCATCTTCCCATATGACTTATGTTCGTCCACTAATACTCTTATATTTTGCACACCAATACAGGCCTATTTGCTAGCTGAGAAGAATATCAAGAGATAAGGCTATATTGGTAATTTATGGTAAAAACATGCATTAGCTGCATTAGCTTTTCTGGTTTAGCTTTTCTGCATTAGCTGCATTCGTTTTTTCCTGCATTAGCTGCATTAGCTTTTCTGCATTAGCTGCATTAGTTTTTCTCCATCAGCTGCATGAGCTTTTTTTGCATTAGTTTTTTTTGCATTAGCTTTTTTTGCATTAGCTTTTCTAATTTCTCAGACTTCCTAATCCGCTGCCTTAAAAAGTGCC
>JAOVYW010002604.1:1745-14899 GCA_025775045.1 Hiodon tergisus
CTAATTTTCCATGCAGATCTTTTGATCAGATAAGCCTTTGGTTTAGACGTTGTCTAAACGTTATCCAACTGCTTGGAGTTGATAGGTGAATGGTGGCTTTGATTGACAGTGTTCTTGTCTCCACAGGGGTGATAGGTGGGCTCTGCTGCTTGCTGGGGGAGCCCTGTTTCATCCAGGGCTCAAACAACGTCCCTGTGGTGACTGGCCCCGCTCCCACAGCCGTCAGGAAGGCTCCCCTTGACTGGAAAGACGTGAACAGGTGAGAGAAGACGCCCATAAACGCCCTCGCTGCTTTCCTTTGTTATGCGTGTGGATTTGTTCCTCGCTCAGTGTCTCCCCCTATCTGTCAGCAGCTCTATGATGTTTGCGAAGGACCAGGCGGATAACGAGGAGTCGCTGGTCAGCGAGGGTCTGCGGGAGGCTGTCAGCTCCTACCTCTACATGACGGAGGACCCCATGTGTGAGGACTGTGGCCACAGCTGGAAGACCTGAACGCGGACGCGGGGAGGGTGGGGGATCAGGGATAGAACCCACAGAGACAGCCGAGCCCTGGCATCTTGCCCTCTGTCTAGCAAACAGTCCACACGGTGGGCTATGTCGGGCCTATCATCGCTCATTCTAAACCTGGCCCACTGGACCTCGACCAGGACTGAACCTCAACTGGGACTAAACCTGGCCCACTGGACCTCGACCAGGACTGAACCTCAACTGGGACTGAACCTGGCCCACTGGACCTCGAACCTTGGAGCGTGCAACAAGGCTTGCAGCATTCCAGCCCAGCTGGTTCTGGGATACGACAGCCATTTGATGAATCTCATACTATTTTCAAGTTTTAATATTAAGCACAGATGTAAATCATTGCCGACACAGCACAAAGCTTCTATTAAAAAGGATCTCTGGAGATTTTTGCCTTTTTTCCAGATTTTTGGAGAATTTAAACTAACATCAAAATTGCTAAATCCACTGTTTGAAAATGCAGTGGTGTGGTTTTGTGATGCTGCAGCATTGAAATACGTTGGCCTCTCTCACAGGCTTGAGTTTAGAACAGACGCGCGCTGTCAGTTTCTCTCAAGAGCGTGAGCTGAGGACAGACGCCCGCGCTGTCAGTTTCTCTCAAGGGCGTGAGCTGAGGACAGATGCACACTGTCGGTTTCTCTCAAGGGCGTGAGCTGAGGACAGACGCGCGCTTTCAGTTTCTCTCAAGGGCGTGAGCTGAGGACAGACGCGCGCTTTCAGTTTCTCTTAAGGGCGTGAGCTGAGGACAGACGCACACTGTCAGTTTCTCTCAAGGGCGTGAGCTGAGGACAGACGCACACTGTCAGTTTCTCTCAAGGGCGTGAGCTGAGGACAGACGCCCGCGCTGTCGGTTTCTCTCAAGGGCGTGAGCTGAGGACAGACGCGCGCTTTCGGTTTCTCTTAAGGGCGTGAGCTGAGGACAGACGCCCGCGCTGTCGGTTTCTCTCAAGGGCGTGAGCTGAGGACAGACGCACACTGTCGGTTTCTCTCAAGGGCTTGAGCTGAGGACAGACGCACACTGTCAGTTTCTCTCAAGGGCGTGAGCTGAGGACAGACGCCCGCGCTGTCGGTTTCTCTCAAGGGCGTGAGCTGAGGACAGACGCCCGCGCTGTTGGTTTCTCTCAAGGGCGTGAGCTGAGGACAGACGCACACTGTCAGTTTCTCTCAAGGGCGTGAGCTGAGGACAGCATGTCATGTTTTTCTCAGAACGTCAGAGGAGGTTTGCTGTGGAAGTTTAATTCGTAGAATTCTCACCCACCCCTTGAAACTAACACACCTGCAAATAGTGAAGTTAACTTACTAGGTAACACAGGAGTCCTGATACCCACCACGGAGCACTTTTCTCACAAGGCAACAAACAAAAGAAAGAACGGAAAACCATGAGAATAGCTGTTAACTGGTGTTAATACAGGACATCTAATCTGGCACCGGTATAACCTCTGGTGTCTGTAGGGGGAGTCACGCTGACTGTGGGGGTCATCACGAAGGGTCAAGAGTCAATTACATGAGCACATTAAATGTTGAAAATAACGTTTTTGAAAACTTAAAAAACAAAGCCTTTTAGGCCCCCTCTCACAGGATCATCACACAAATAACATACTAAAACCACAATGACAACAAAGAAGCCAGCTAGGAAGAAAACAAACCAGTATTAAATATCGAATACGAATATTAAAAAGTTACTTTCCCAGGAGAACCCACAGCACTTCACTTTACGCTTTTATTTTTAAATAAAAATACTGTCGGTGAATCTTTACATGGTAAATTACCTCAAGAAAACCATTTAAATTGTCGGCAAGATTATTCTAGGGCCGAGTGACTCTTCTCGTGTGCTTTCCATTACAAAACATACAAAGAAAATATTTATTCTACGCCCAAAACCCAGCGAGGACAAAAAGGATAAACGGCGGGATAAATGTGCTATTACATTTAAATCCAGAAGACGTAATGCGTGCGTTCACCCCAATATTTTAGTGTAATTAAATTGGTTTGCGAGTTATTCGGTTTTGTCTTTTTTTATTTTGTAAATGTATCTGTCGGTGGTGTTACACACAAAAAAAAACACTTGCCATGTAATTTCAATTGGCGGTTCCTTTCGTAGATTTTGTTTTAACTCATTCTGATAGATGGCGCTAACGACCGGTCGATTTACCCCAGCGACGATCCGCCGTTTCCTGTTTGTAACACTCGGTCCAGGAAGAAGAATAAATAATGGCGACGTTGGTGGGGTACGGATCCCCTCGGGCTGGGGGGATCCGAAGGAACCGAAGTGGGAATATCCTGACTAGGATCAGACAGTCTCAGATTTCTGGCCGGGGTTTGAGCCGAGGAACGCAGGTAAGAGGTACTAGGGGGGGATATTTTTCAGAACTGTTCGTTGTTATGAAGGGGAAGGCCGCTGGAAGCCAGGGACTAGCGTTTGATATGCTGCGGCGTCGGCAACAGAATTCACAGTTTCCCCGCCCGCGGTTCGGTATGACTTAAAACTTAAATAAGTGTAGTTCCCCTATGATTTAAAAAGAAATCGCCCACTTTCAAGTTATCGTTACTTTTAATTGGATGATAAATAATGGCCGCAATTGCAAGTTGAATGGACTTTGCCGAGTTAGAGAAAGCAAGTTTTAATCTCCCTGTGTATTGGTTCGATATAATAAGCAACGAGAAAGGCAGTAACTTCAGAATATTTACATAACAAGCATCCCGTTCTGCTTCCGCAGTTTGGGTAGATTATTGCGATCCCACGAATAGGTATATTATTGATTCTGAGCCGACCCTAATTTTTAACATCCTGAAAACAGACCTGGTCAATTAGAGTGAGAAACACTCTTTAGACGCCTAGTGGTATACACTGCTAAGTGTAAGTGGTACCTGTCTTGACAACAGAATGTAAAACTATAGCAATATAATGAATTATTGGTAAAGTATTATTTGACCTGGAAAAAAAAAATTGGTTGAAAGAAGTTTCCTGTGAGAGGTAGCTCTAAAAATCACAGACACTGTAGTCCATGGTGGTCTGTGGTTGGCCTCCCCTCCTTAACACGTTCCAGTCCAACGGAGCTGAAAAGACCTACGAGGTGCTGGTGTTGAAAGATTTTAGCAGGCCTTAATTAACCAAAGAAATGTGTAGGTGTGATGTGGCTTTTTCAACGATGACTCGGGGCACGACACCAGAAGTGCTACAGTAGCGGTCAACGTAGCTGGAGTCTCTCTGATCCGCTGACACAGTGTGACCCCTGTGGTTCCAGCTCCCCGAGGGCCTGCTCCAGGAGAGAGACAGGAAGGCCCGGTGGCAGGGTATCCCGGTTCTGCTGTGCAGGCTGTACGAGAGTAGCCACCCCAACAGCGACCTGTCCCAGACCCACGCCGTGCTGAAGGTACTTCCCGACACCCAGGCCGGCTCGGTCCGTCTCCCCGCCCTGGGTTCGGAGTTTAAAATGCTGATTTGATTTTCGTTTATTCATTTGTTATGATTTCAACAGCATTTCAGTAATGCTGTGGTGACTTAAAATACTGCTTGGCTGTTGCAATGACTCATAGCAGACACACAATGACTCATAACACAGGCGTTCTGTTTTCTGTACCGACAAAACTAAAATTTTTATTTTTTATAGTTAAGTTAATGATATTGTGTAGAGAGGATTTTAACTGATAGAACTTCAAGGTTTGGACACAACACGTTTACATGTTTATAGATAGCCAAAAGTGTGCTCATCAAACATCTCATTCCAAAATCACGGGCATCATGGTTCCCCATTTCCTGCTGTAACAGTTGGGACATTGCTGCGTGGGTGAGGTCAGGCTCTGTGCGGGACAGTCAAATGATAAACTGTTCCAGACCCTTAATCTTCCTCAGCTCTGTGTGCGTGTGTGCGCGTGTGTGCGCGTGTGTGTGCGTGTGTGTGTGTGCGTGCGTGTGCGTGTGCGTGTGCGTGCGTGTGTGCGTGTGTGTGCGTGCGTGTGTGCGTGCGTGTGCGTGCGTGCGTGCGTGTGCGTGCGTGCGTGCGTGTGTGCGTGTGCGCGCAAAACATGGTTGTATGTATGTGTGGTATATCATTTTTATATATAGCTGTATTTTTTTGTTCTCTACATTTGCCAGATGCCTATAGATCATTTGGCAGTTACGGGCTCTGTTTGAAACGCAAAGCTGCGCATAAGTTTAATGGGTGAAACCCTCTTAGAATCAGTGAGCTCAGCCTACGTTGATACAGATGATACCAATGCAGAACTGGTAAGGGTTGGGTAGAGGGGTGAAGGTCTAGCATTGTTTTGTGCTGGTGCATTTCTGTGCGGTAAAGGTCCTTTGACACTTTATATTTGTAAAACTTTTCACTCCGTTGGTCCGGCAGGAAATGTCTTCCCTTCTGTCCATGGAAGCCATGCCGTATGTGAGCGAGGACAGGAAATTGGCCCAGGAGTCCAACTTTCCCAACACGTACACCTTTGACCTCTTTGGAGGCGTACACGTGAGTTCTACGTGTGGGCGGTGTGCGCGCGCGCGCACTTGATATTAATTTTACTGGAGTGAAATACAGCCAGCATGAGTGACGGCTGTTTTTTTTTTTTCCCACTCGTTGTTTTTTTTAATGTGTTGCTGCTGTTCTCTTCCCATCCAGTTGTTGGTAGAGATCCTGATGAGACCTACCCTCACCACACAGAAGACCCAACCCAAAAGTAAGCAGAATTCTGTCTGACAGAACTAGCCCCTTTTTCCTCCGATTACTCCTGTCCGTCTGTGAGTCGGAACTTTACTCCTGTGTGAGCCGTTTGCTTCCGTTGTGGGCTAAGCCATTTTCCAGTACTTCACACGTTTAACTGAGGTCTCAGGAAATTCTAATGCAGAGATGAAATCCAGACGAGCCTCAGAACTGTTGTCATTTGAATAAATTATTGAAAATGCAATATATATATTTTTTAGGATAGTTTGTATCGCCGCAATTAAACTCTACATTTGTAAGCAAACTACAACTGATACAGTCCTACTTCAGTCAATCAACAATTTTGTTCTCTCAACAGTGAATGACGACCTCATCAAGGACTGCCTAAGTGTTCTTTACAACTGTTGTATATGTGTAAGTTTACCCCACCCCCGAGTGTGCCTCAAAAAATGACGTCTGAGTGGTTCTGCGGCAGTAAAATATCCTAAGTGAAACTGGAAATTTGTTTTGAAGTACCGTGTCACTGTCGTCGTCTGCCTCACACCCGCAGTTTTATTTTTTCTTCACCCTCCACCCCCAGACTGAAGGAGTTACCAAAAGCCTAGCTGCGAGGGAGGGGTTTGTCCTCTTCTTATTCACGCTAATGACCAATAAGAAGACATTCTTGCAGACTGCCACACTAATCGAGGACATCCTGGGGGTCAAAAAGGTCAGGGCTGCGCTGCGTTCTCTTCCTTTCCGAAACCCGAGGACTTGCACTTTCTCTCACTCGCTCTCTCGGCTGTCGTGCGATGACCGAGGCGTATTTACACTCTCTCTCTCTCACTCGTTCTCTCGGCTGTCGTGCGATGACCGAGGCGTATTTACACTCGCTCTCTCGGCTGTCGTGCGATGACCGAGGCGTATTTACACTCGCTCTCTCGGCTGTCGTGCGATGACCGAGGCGTATTTACATTCTCGCGCGCGCCCTCAGACTTCTCACTCCTGTAGGAATGGTCCAAAGCCTGCTTATTGGTGTCGTCAAAAAAAGTGGGCGGAACCAAATGGCGGTGTCCTGTTCCCTGTTGGGGGCTAATCGAACCCTAACCCCCTCCAGGAGATGATCCAGCTGGAGGCTGTCCCTGACCTGCCCGGTCTGGTCCAGAGCTTCGACCAGCAACAGCTGGCCAACTTCTGCCGCATACTGTCTGTGGCCATCTCTGAGCCTGACTTGGGCAACGACGACAAACACACTCTCCTGGCCAGAAACGCCCAGCTGAAGAACAACGCGGGCCCCTCCCGGGCCGAAGTCAACCAAGGTTGGCCGAGTTCTCGCTTTCTTTAGTCAAATTGCACAATATCTACAACTTTAGAGGTAGACGATGAAGAGACCCCTCTCCCTCTTTTGTGCCTCCCCCCCAGTGACCCTTCTCAACATCCCGGGCTTCATCGAGCGGTTGTGTAAGCTGGCCACGCGGAAGGTGTCGGAGGCCACAGGCGCGTCCAACTTCCTGCAGGAGCTGGAGGACTGGTACACCTGGCTGGACAACGCCCTGGTGCTGGACGCCCTCATGCAGATGGCCACTGAGGAGGCGGAGCAAAGCAACACAGGTGAGCTGGCCCTGTGTGTCGGGGTGCTCGGGTGTGTCCGTCAGTTGACATCCTTTTGGTCTCAGATGAGTTAAACTACCAACCTCAGGGATGGGTTCTTCTGGTAAACTCTAATCGATATACGCAGGGTTGTCGGTCGGTCGTTCGTGACGGTCGCAGATTTAGCTCCGTTACCCTTTAGGAAAGTTGGGGCAGGGTGTGGATGTGGGGACACTACAGAAGGTCTGTGTTGATGTTCTCAGAGTCCTCCGACGAGAGCACGCTGGCTACCAGCCCCCTAAGACAGCGGCTGCCCCAGTCCATGAAGATGGTGCACGAAATCATGTACAAGGTGGAGGTGTTGTACGTGCTGAGTGTGCTACTCATGGGTCGGCAGCGGAACCAGGTGAGGGCTGTTTTGATGCAGGGATGGGCCTTGTAGCTGCTACATTATTGGTTCATATCCTTGAGCGGGAATTGATACTTAAACGGATCGCCTATAAATATCTAGCTGTATATGTATGAGATTTCTAAATGCTAGCCATGTAATTGGCTCTGAATAAGTGTCTGCCAAGCTCATAAATTGCACCTTGGTCCGGTCCGCCAGGTACACAGAATGTTGGCGGAGTTTCGGCTGATCCCTGGACTCAACAACCTGTTCGACAAGCTGATCTGGAGGAGACACACGTCCTCCACCCACGTCCTGCACGGTCAGAACCAGAACTGCGACTGCAGTCCGGTAAGCGCCCTGGGCCTGACAGTGTTGGGCCTGCCTTACTGCTGGGCCGGTACCCTCGCAGGATACCAGTGTGACCTGTCTTACTTTTTTGCCTGTATCCACAAAGAGCCTGATCTGTACCGGTTCTTTGTTCTTCCTACAGGAAATTTCCTTCAAGATCCAGTTCTTGAGGCTGCTGCAGAGCTTCAGCGATCACCACGAGTGAGTCTTTGTCAGATCTTCTTCGGACCATATTAAGCTGCTGGATTTCTCCATTCCGATGTTGCATCTGTAAATGTGTGCTTTTCCACGCCTCCCTCCCTCCCTCCCTCCCGTTTACTTGTAGGAATAAGTACCTGCTTCTGAACAGCCAGGAGCTGAACGAGTTGAGTGCCATCTGTCTGAAGGCCAACATCCCAGAGGTGGAGGCCTTGGTCAACACCGACCGGTAGGGTGATGTCACCCGTCATGTGCATGGGTTTTGGAGTTGTGGGGTTTTGGGGGTGGGAAGTCTTCCCTTGGTTGGCTTGGAGCCCTGGTACATGGTCTGCCCCCCTCCCTTCCCAGGAGCCTGGTGTGTGAGGGTAAGAAGGGGCTCCTGACACGGTTACTCACAGTGATGAAGAGGGAACCACCGGACTCGTCCTTCAGGTGAGAAGAGACCCCGTCCGTAGGTGAGTGACCTTTGGGTTGAGCTGTGCTGAGCTGTCTCCCTCCCCTGGTCAGGTTCTGGCAGGCCCGAGCTGTAGAGAGTTTTCTCCGAGGGGCCACCTCCTATGCTGACCAGATATTCCTGCTCAAGAGGGGTCTTCTGGAGGTAAGGCGGCCTCTGTAATGACACCGTCGCAGACCCTTCCGTTGCCGTTACCCCCAGTGGAAATTTGACCCTCCCCGTTTCCCCTCCGCAGCACATCCTGCTCTGCATCATCGACAGCGGCTGCAAGTCACGTGACGTCCTGCAGAGTTACTTTGACCTGCTTGGGGAGCTGATGAAGTTCAACGTTGATGCCTTCCAGAGGTTCAACAAATACGTCAACACGGAGGAGAAGGTGAGCCATTCGGAGGTGACGGGCGTGACTGAGATCGTCCAGGCGCCAAGCCTGGCCGGCGCGTTTAATGGCTCTGAGCGGCTTCCGCGTGGAGCAGGTGTAAACATGTGTGAATGCATGCGTTTCGTTAGAGACGTTATGTGACACGTACGCGTTTCCCTTCTCCCTTGCCAGTTCCAGACCTTCCTCACCCAGATTAACAGCTCCCTGGTGGACTCCAACATGCTGGTGAGGTGCATCATCCTCTCCCTGGACAGGTTTGAGAGCCAGACGGAAGACATGAAAGGTGTGGTAATGCGGGGAAGCTTCTCCTGTGCTGGGGGGTGTGGGTGGTCAAGGGGTCGCATGCGTGCGCGTTGACTGGTGAGAGACGCAGGGCGAAAACGTGGGCATGGGGGTTCATGGATCTCGTCCGCTTGTCCACAGTGGTGGAACTGCTGTCGGAGTGCTTCCTGCTGTCCTACATGGCCCGGGTGGAGGACCGTCTGTCCTTCCTCTTCAGGCTGGTCAACATCATCAACGTGCAGACGCTCACCCAGGCAAGCACCCCGTGTTAGGACCCCCCAGTATGTGTGCCTGCGTCTGCAGTTAGCGCTCCACCTCGCATTCTGACCCTCCTCTCCCGGAGCAGGAGAACGTCAGCTGTCTCAACACCAGCCTGGTCATCCTGATGCTGGCCAGGCGGAGAGGCAAGCTGCCCTTCTACCTGAAGGCCCTGCGGGAGAAGGAGTATGCGGAGAAGTACCCGGGCTGTCTGCTCAACAACTTCCACCAGCTGCTGTGCTTCTGGCAGCGTCACTACCTCAACAAGGACAAGGACAGCACCTGCCTGGAGAACGTGAGTATGGTCCCGCCGACCGCAGCCCCACACTCGCTTTGTTCACGCTAAGGTTATGCTGCTGCGGATCCCTCGCCGTAGAAACGGAAGTGATGGATTTCTTCCCCTTTGCTTTTCTGATTGGTTCCTCTCTGACTGTTGCTCCGCCCAGAGTTCCTGTATTCCGTTCAGCTATTGGAAGGAGACGGTCTCCGTGCTGTTGAGCCCTGACAGGACTTCGTTATGTGCCATAACCAGCTACATCGATGAGGCCTACTTGGATCCAGACCTGCTGGACCATTGATCCTGGCCAGGGGGCGGGACCCAAGGAGGGGTGGACTCTAGACAATATTCATAGGACAATGGCTTCAAAGAGCATATCAGACGGCAGGAGTGTGTGTGTGTGTGCGTGCATGTTTGTGTGTGGGTATGTGGTCAGGGTAGTGTGTGTGTGTGTGTGTGCGTGCGCGCGCTGGGGTCTTGGTGTTGGGCGGGTGGATGACGACCATCACCGACGACAACCACCAAGATGGAATGTAAAGGGAAGAACAAAGAACTCACAGAAATGTAGCGGTCTCAAATAGTTGGATTTCAATAAACTCAAAGGAAACCTTTATATCTGAATTGATAATGTATGTAACACTGCAAGTCTGTAAAATTATACTTCTTCCTGAAGAAAGAGTTTGGAAGTAGCAGCCAACATCTCACTGCCTTCAGTTCCTCACGCACACACCCCTGATGAGATCTGGTTTTGTGATGTTGATCAGATAGCTAAGAGAGAAACAACTACTGCAGTGTGGCGCAGCTGTAGATATTTTAGTCGTGTCAGGGAGCGTGACATCAGAGAACTGGTCCTCCGCAGAGATCCAGTCTGGGCACTGTTGACTAACTGCGCGAGGCTGAACTTGGCGTCTCCGAAGTGTGTGGTAAACCAGCATTCTGATCTCGGCGTGCGCGGCTGTGCGGTTCCGGCTGCATGTTGCCGGGGAACCGGACCCGGAACCGGAGACGTCAGCGGCTTGTCCGGCCGGCGCTTTCTCTGTAACCGAAAACGTTTTCTGAAAACGGAATGTACTGTACGGGAAACCGGTTTGAACTACCTCGCTTTTACGACCCCTTTTGCAGTCTGCGATTCCCATTTTCCCAGGTCGAACCACCCCTCAAAAGAATACGTTCCCAATCTGCCCTGTTCTCAGTTTTACAGGCCCCTAGCTCCTTGAGTACGGAATCTTTTCCCATCTGGCTTTGCTTTAGCATTGCGTTAAGTTTCACCCTCCGGTGTTAGGCGTAAAGACAATGCTTAGAGCCTGAGAATTCTACCTGACAGCGGTCTTTGCTAAGTAAAATAACAAAACAAAAAAATTCCTATGTTTAGAAGTAATTTATTTTAAAGATGATCAAACTAGGAAATATGGTAGTGTGCAAGATGCCCCTTCATACCCACCAGTGCTCTATTTTGGTCTGATATTTAACTTTAGAAAGAATTTGAATCAAATTTTCTTCAGTGTGCAAAGTTGATGGATTCGGTATGAAGTCAGTTTCTGAATTTATCACGGTGTAAGTAATGTCAGCCTTTGCTTTGGATTGATTGTGTTTCTGACTCCCATTTCCTTATCTGGTAGATGAATGAAATAACTATAGTTTCTGGTTGTACTTTACCCCAGAAGGTCGATTAAAGGCTAACTACTAATGTCCACTAAAGCCTAGTTATCAGTTCGCAGCAGGGCGGCAGTAGTGCGTGTTTTAGCATATCCATGGCGTTCTTCGGTTGTGGGATTCCTTGGAGCAGCGCGGTATGCGTGCGTCTCTCCTGTGCGTTGCTGTCCCGTCCGCTAGGTCTTTCTCTGTCCCACACGGGATGGTCCCTGAATTTGAGTTTCAGTCACTTCACTGTTTCGTTTTAAAGTAAAAATAAAAGTTCTCAACTTTTAAATCCATGTTGTGGTTCCGGTACTGTCTCACTTGAGGCTGTCGCAACAGTAGTCTCGGAAGGTCTGGCAGTCTCCGTCCTGGAAGCCCACTTCAGTTAAAAACATCAATAATTAGTGGCCCAATTGAACGGTTTTTGTTAGAATTTGAAGGTCATGGCTATTTAAAAGAAGTAAAACCTGGACAGTGGCCCTGGGGCAGGAGGGAGAACTCCACACACCCACAGGTACACATGCCACTTGCTGTTTCCATGCTTTGGATGGTTGTAGTAAAAGCACAGCACAAAACCAGGTTCAGAGGTACACCTTTTAATTAGTTTAATTAGACTTCTCGCACTCTCACACCACTGTTCCAGCCGCTGAATATGAAGGATGACTGGTTGCCTCCAGTTTACTCTGCATGCTGAAACACAAGAGAAGATAGTTTCATATCTGCAAAAACTGAACTGTTTCTAGTTCAGGGCTAATGAGGGATGAGGAAACGGCCTTCTTCAAATTGGATTGGATTCTACTTGTTCTATTTTCAGTTAACAGATAACATGTGAATAACAGTGCTTTTTAAATATCGTAGTTAACCCGTCATTAAAGCTTTATGTTAACTCAAGGGAAACCAGAGGGAGGGTTCTTAGGTGTTCCTGTATGTCTCATTGGAGCTGAAGGGAACCCGGAGGGAGGAGCCTCTGAGGTGTTCCTGTGTGTCTCATTGGAGCTGAAGGGAACCCGGAGGGAGGGGCCTCTGAGGTGTTCCTGTGTGTCTCATTGGAGCTGAAGGCAAAACGGAGGGAGGGGCCTCTGAGGTTTGTGTGTGTCTCATTGGCGCTGAAGGCAAAACGGAGGGAGGGGCCTCTGAGGTTTGTGTGTGTCCCAACAGGCTCACCTTTCCTCCTTGATCCCGGGTGCGAACGCGCAGCTTGTTGACCTGCGTTTCGGCCACATCCGCCCGCTCCTCCGCATCGTCCAGCTCGTGCTGGAGCTTCCTGTACTTAGTGAGGTTGGCGTTGGCCTGCTCCTCCTTTGGAAAGGCCCAGGAGAGAGAGAGTCTGATTCCACAGACAAGGTGGACTGACTGAAGGTTAAGGGTGAGCTGGCTTCTCCAGCAAGTGTGTGCTCGGGAATGTGAATATGGCTGTAAGGGAGGTGATGGCCTGAAATTTACTAAAACTGTAATGAAAAAAACTAATTATTTGATGCTAACGTTAATAAATGTAATTCCCAATGCAGTTAGGGAAATGTACATAAATGTTCATCTGCACTTGAATCAACTGAGTGCAAATGTGATAGTGAATTCAGCATTTGACATGTATGAGGATGTCTGGTAGCAGGCTACGCCCTGGCTTGTGAGAACTTGGACCATGGAAACTCGGACCCAGGTTCTCCATAGGTTTACAGGTTCTCCACGTGCCTCCCAGAACTCACCGCTTCCTCTGCCTGTCTCTTGTAGCTCTTCACCTTGGCCTGCAGCTTGTCGATGAGCTCCTGCAGTCGGGTCAGGTTCTTCCTGTCCTCCTCCGTCTGCAGAGAGCGCAGCAGGCAGATCAGACCGATTGCATAAGCGTAACCCTAACGTAACAGTCAGTTAGAGGTTGAGTTTTATTACATGGATTTTGGGTCTGTTTTGGAAAGGCCGACTGCAACGTTGCTGCAGTGTAGAGGGTGATTGGGCAGGGAAAGCTCAGACAAGTCCATACCTGGTAGGTGAGCTCCTTGATCCTCCTCTCGTACTTCCGAATCTCCTTCTGGGTGTCGTTGTTCCTCTTCTGCTCGCTCTCCAGCTCGTTCTCCAACTCTTTCACCTGGGGACCCAAGAGTACCCAAGGGTTCATCGAACCGCTCCCCTCAGGGACCGAGCGAACAGGTGGCCCTGTTCAGCTAATGTTCACACGCCTTAACTTGTGATGCCTT
>JAOVYW010002605.1:0-14899 GCA_025775045.1 Hiodon tergisus
TCATTCTGTGCAAGATTTAAGGCACTTACATAAAATCAGTCGCTTGAGTTTCTTTCCAGATTTAGTATGTAGATGTGAATTAGTAGTGTTTATGTAGATGTGTTAAAACATTTTAAAATTTGTTAAAACCAAGCGTTATTTTTGCTCAGCTCAACATGTTTCTCACAGTTGTGAGTTGTTCTGTACCAATTGGCATTATGTCTTAACATAATCACATTCTATAAAAATTCTAATTAATGTGTTTTCAGACCAGGTTAAATTGTAACTGGTAAAATCCCATGGCTTATATGGCTAAATGCAAAATTAATGTGGATAACCCCCCCCCCCCCCCCCCCAACAAAAAATTGTGGTTGTGGGCTAAGAAATAGCTTAGGTTTTCATTAGACACCTTTGTTTACTTCACCCTTCGTCTAGCATCTAGCTGTAAGTAAACACAACCGGGGCAGGAAGTCGCATTAGATGTTTCAGGATATTGTCCACCTTGGCTAGGCAGCGGGGATGCGTGGCACTGGCTTTTCTGTGCAATTCAGTTTCCCATGATACATTGCATTTAGCTAGAGTATCCTTGACTCAGATCAGAGAGAAAGGGGATGCTCACAAAATGCTCTCATAAATTTAGCATTAGGTAGGTTATTCTATTAACGAGCTTAATTAAACGAAGAGACTTGTAGCATGAAAACAACATGCTGTTTTGTATGTAGGTTTGGCTCTCAGCCCAGAGAACAGGTGTTCACAGTGGTATTGCCACACTGGCCATTAATGTGTAGATGTATACATACAGTACATATTCTAAGTTAATTTTTTTTAAATCGCTGCTTGGAAGGGATAAGAGAGTAAAGTTCCTACGTCATTACTGTATTTTTTGTTTGTTTGTTAGCTGTGGGGTTTTTTGAGTTAATACCTTGCATGACTACCTATCATATGTGGTTATTTATTAAATTTTAATGTATTAAAACAGAACAAAAATTTAAGACAATAAAAAAACATTTTCTTGAAGAAAAGTAAAAATATATTGACAAGACTGTTCTGTGGCTTTGTACAATTGCCTCCTATCTAGCTTAATGTTGGTGTAACTTTGCGCCATGACATTGACATTGCTGGAACAGTAAAAAATGTGAGGATTACTTGTACCGTAAACCCCTGGCTGCTGACGGCTCTTGCATCACTTATTTTTCTATAACCCATTAGTGCTTTCCACTTTGTCTTCTAGCAGAGGGTTAGTATTTACTATGAAACCAGCTGAACTGCAGTTGCTAATTGATTTTTCTATTGAGTTTACCCTAGTATACTGGAAAAAGCTATTCATCCTGGTCAGTCTCCATAAAATGTATTTTACAAATTAAAAAAGAATACTCAAAGTCTCAAAGATACTCAAAGATTTTTCTTTTTTTTCTTTTTCCACAACAGGTGCTTTTTCTGTGAAGGACGTGCACAGTGAGCTCTGTTTATTTCTTAGTGTTCAATGGTAAATGTATGTGTGAACAGCTTACGCTGTGCAGGATCCATGCACTCCCTGCAGCTAACATAGCAAGCGAGGGGATCTGCAATGTGTCTGCATACCCTATGCTCTCGGTAGCAATTAGCAAACCTAGTGTTAGACTCTCCAGGCATAGAAGTTTGCATACAGGAGTTAGAAAGCCCTGGTGTTTGAACAGAGAAGCAATGGTAGCCACTCCTCAAAGAGGCAGGGCCTGGGGCTGGTTAAGGCTGCAGCAGACAGAAAACATGACGTAACGGCCCGGTGATTGATAACACAGAGGGCTAGAGGTCTTTAACTCCAGGGCTGTGTCTAGCGTTTCACAAGGGATGTGATTGTTACTGGTGTCTCAATCTAACCGAAAGGCAGGGGGTAAAGGGTATGAGACGAAATGGGCGGGTGTGTACAATTCCCTGCTGGGAACTGTGGGGCAATACACAAGCAGCGTTAACTTGCCATTTTCACATTTCAAAGTGTGATTATACACCCCCCCACCCAACCACCACTTTTAAAAAAATAGCTCAACTTTGTTACTTCATAGCGCTTCTGAATCTCCACCAGAATGCCCTTGTATTATCAGTGAAAATTAGTAGGATGGGGAGGACTACACCGACCATTAGCATTTCCAAAGGCTCGTTGACTAATAGTTGGGCCATGGCACTACTGTTACTCCATTTGTGTTTTGCCTATTATGTGACTGACAGAAAGAAGACGAAGCCTGGTAAAGGCCTGTCAATTCTGCTAATACAGCAGACAACCTCAGTGCTCTATTCCTCCCCCTTCCAAAGGCTGGCCTTGTTCTTTGTTTCAAGTATTTTTAGGTTTGTGAAGAGTTGTGAATGGACTGTGTGGTTCGAAAATAAATCCAGTTATTCAGGGGGTGGACAGTTGTGGCTGTGTTACTGTTTGTTTGCAAGCTTGTTAAAGGGATGGAACACCCCCTCCCCACCCATTGTTTCCTCTGGTTCCCGAACAGGTTAGGAGTTAATGGAGGTAACTGAGCAGGAATGTGTTTGGGATGCCTTACTTGTACTCCCAATCCTCCCAATCAGGGGACTGGCGGAGGGAGGCTATAGTGTGATCCAGATGATGTGTCTCCATGGTCCTTGAAAGATGCTGCATTTATTATTTGATAATATTAACACATCCCATTCCACGTAGGCATAGATAATTAATTTACTGCAATGCATAGGAGGTAAGTGATGAATAATTTAAGAAAGCTAATGGATTAATCATTGTAAGCCTTCTGTGGTACATGAAAAATGAACAAAAGTAGGATTGTTGAAATGCAAGTGCTAGAACAACTTGTACAGTTTATCTTCAAAAATTGGGGTTTTCTAGGACTAGTAATGAAGGGAGCTAATGATTTAGAGAGAAAAATTAATTCACTCTCATCTTGAAGGATTTGTATTACAGTATTGACTTGCTTATGCCAGAAAATACAGTACAATGCTTCAGCACTCTGGGAGCGTCCGGCTCCATTCTTCTACTGCTGGCAACAAGTTTGCTGTCCCATGAGTCAAGTTTCATGTGGTATAGAGAAAAGGTAGCACAATTGACTATTGTATTTATTTCTGTGGAATGCATCTTCCCATTGCACTGTGGGGTCAGCCCAAATGCTGTATTAGGCCCACAGGGATTTTATGCAGGTCAAAGAGGTTGGTGTGCCCCTTTCCAGCACTTTTCTGTGTGACCATAAATCATGATAAATATGTGACTCCCCCCACCCCACCCCCCAACGTTCATCACCCACATGCATAACACATAATACCGAATAGTGTTGATAGTGGTTACTGAATAATACATCTGTGACCATTCAAGATTTAAGATGTCTATTTGCTAATTTTGTTTGTCAACCAGTAAAACCAGCCCTTTCAAATCCATTTACCTCCTGTTCCATAGAAGAAGAATGCCTTTACCTCTGTGTTACGGCATCATAGTCAGAATGCATAAACAGATGAGAATAATCCTTCCCACAGTTTCTCAGGCAGCCCTGAAGATTTGATCGACATGGCCACATCTCTGCATTTAGCCCAGTGGAAAAGCAAAAAAATAAACTTACACCACCGTCCAATGCACTAATGGCAGAGATCATTGTAAATTAATTACAATGTCAATTATTTGGACGGAAATTGGGACATTTAATGAATTTCCAATGATGAACCTGTATTTCTTGTAAATTTTTCTTTACACATGCACCCAACAAAAACAAGTCTGTTTCTTTGTCTCAAAATAGACACACTGAGACCAACTGTTCTAATTAAGTATATTAGACAGCAATCATGCAGCATGGCCGTAAACATCAATAGAAACGGCCAAATAAAAAAGTGGGAGGGAACAGAAGAAGAGACCTGGTTTATTACAGAGGCCTACTTTCATGTGGAGATTATAGTTGCCATGGGTAATGGAGAACCAAGCACGTGAAAAGGAAGCCTAGGCCAGTGCCCAGGCTTGTGGCTTGCATGGCTTTAGGGGATTATGTGCATATGCATGACGTCTACGTCAGCAGGTGAAGGCCAGGCCTACTGGCTCATCCTTTAGGTAAACAGTTCCAGAAAAGGCCTTGGTTGACAGGATGAAAGTGTGTCCTCATGTAGTTGATTCCTCTGAGGAGAAGCTCTTAGAATGAGTGCTGCTTTTAAATTGTAAGTGGCACTGTGGTTAAACCAAAAAAGTGTCTGGTGACATTACTTGACTGTCAAGAATGTTTTTATACCACAAGCAAACAGATGGAAAGTGCATGCTCTGTATGAAGGGGATAAACATTTGTCATGGGACTTAATGAGTGCAGGCATGATAAAGTGCAGGCGGCTAAATGAGACATTGAAAAATGTTTTCAATGGATACAAAAGATGTGTGTGTTTCATTTTTAGCTAGTAGTGTTTCATATCAAGAAAAAAATCTTTGCAAGAGTCAATACTTCAAAGGTTGCACTACTGTGTCACAAAATATTTTCCTTACTAATTTATACTTCTCATCAGCTATACATGCAGTTTACTAATTTGATGGAAGTCAAACATGTGGCACCTAGTGTGCAATTTAGTTTTCACCAATTATTTGGTTTAATATGATGCAATACCAGTCCTCCTGTAGGAAAGCAGATACGTGTGTGTCTAATCTAGCACTGTTAATGCTGCTAGTGTAGGTGGATACTAAACCGTACAAAGACTATGTGACATATGCATTGCATCTTCTGTTACCCAAATATCCCCCTCTTCGAGCTTCTATGGATGTTGATACTGCATTGTTATTGCAAGCATAGGCAGTTGATTGATAGCTCAAAGAGATAAAGATTTAAGGTCTTGTTTAGACACTCTGGAACTGAGCACTAACTGGTTGACTGAAAGAGCAAAAATAATGTTGTGTTTCACCTTGTTTGACACCTTGTTTCATACAAATTATGCATACGTGAGCACGGCTCACCATGGGAAAGTGCAGGTGTGTAAAAGCAAGAGGAAAGATAAGAAGAACAATTTTAGAATGAATAATAAATACGTTTCGATGAACATGCTAAATGTACTGAGAGAGTCCACACTATTTTCACATGAAAATTTACATGAGGTAAAGTCTCCTTTTAAAGGACTTCAGTATTAAGTCAGTATTGCACATAGACTTGGGTGATGGTTCCTCAGTTTGAGAAAAACTGATTATCTTCCTCAGACATCACATTCCCTGGCTGTGTTTATTCACCTGCCTATTACCATGTGTGAGACATTCTCACAGCTGTAAGGATGCTTGTCCCCACGCCTGCCTCCACATGCCCGAGCAGGACGCTGCCATGGGTCTCCTCAAATATTGAATTAAAGTCTTGGGACAACTATAACACTCCTGTTGACAGGGCCAACTCATGCATTGTTTCCATTGTCCAGTCTGAGTGCATGCCCTTCCTAGGCCACTGGTTGATCCCTGAACCCAGAAAAGACCACGGAGGGTATGTATGTGTGTGTTTGTTTGTTTGCAAGTGTGTCCCATTGCTGTGGTCAGTGCTTAGGAATGTTTACTCTGTTTACTCATTGTCTGTCTCTAAACTTAATTTTAAAACACAGCCCTTCTTTAAGAGTGGAAGGTAAATAGTTGCATAGCCTATATATGTGGATAATGTGGTCTCCGGATGCTAGTCTCCCTGAGTAAACATGTCATTCTACTATTTCACTATAACCTGTTTCACATTTCTGAGTTGGAACAAAATGAGAGACAGATTATTTTTTATCCTAGCAATCCTTAGCATACATTTACCTCTCTAAGTATATAATCTGATCTAAGTCAAATGTATTTTTGTATTATTTGACTATTTTACTCAATTGTTCCTGGTAATATTGGGACAAATGAATGTAATAAATATTTCAAATGTAAAATTGTGAAAAGTAAATGACATTCAGAGCACATCAAGCACAGTTACTGAGGTGCATTAGTGTGTGTTGTTGTCTGATCTGAGGGACTAATATTATTACTCAACGACAAACAAACTTCTGTAGTATATGAGGTAATATCCATCAAACGATGTGAGGTCTACACCATCTTCAAGAGGAAACTGAAAATGTACCTCTCCCGACAATATCTCAAGCCTCAGTGCTGAACCCTGTGATCTCTACGAGATTTACACAACAGTATCCTGCAATTTTTGACCATTCTTCTTGGCAAAATTGCTCAAGCTCTGTCAGGCTGGATGGTGCTGGACAGCAATTTTCTAATCGAGTCATTCCACAGATTCTCAATCGGATTGAGGTTTGGGCTTTGACTGGGCCATTCAAAGACATACAGGTTCTTGGTTTTAAACCACCCCAGTAGCATTGCTGTGCGTTTAGGGTCATTATCCTGCTGGAATGCGTACCTACACCCTAGTCTCCGGTGTTTTGCCAACTGAAACAGGTTTTCCTATAGAATTGCTCTGTATTTGGCTCCATCCATCTTACCCTCAATCTGAAAAGCAATCCCACAACATGATACAACCACCATCATTCTTCATTTTGGGGATTGTGTTCTCAGAGTGATGAGTGATGTTGGTTTTGCACCACACATAGCGTTTTGCAAAGTAAAATTTTTGGTCTCATCATACGAGAGAGCCTTTTTCTGCTTGTTTGCTGTGTCTCTTACATCCCTTTTGGCAAAGTCCAAGTGGAATTTTCTATGGTTGTTTTCAGCAATGGTCTTCTTCTCACCACATGTCTGTGAAGACCAGCTTTGTTGAGAGCCTGGGTTACAGTTTCTCCGCTGAAGATCTCTCTAGCTTCTTCAGAGTTACCATTGGCGTCCTGGTGCTTACCCTCTTCATCTGGTCACTGAATTTTGGTGGAGGCCTTCTCTAGGCTGTGCCATATTCTTTCCATTTTTGAATAATGGATTTAACAGTGCTCCGATGGGAAGTTTGGGATATTTTTTTTACAACCCAACCCTGTTTGGTGCTTCTCCAGAACTTTATTGGTTAAAATCTAATTTAATTCCAATGTGTAAAAGTTCAAGGGGGGTGAATGCTTATGCAAAGCACCGTACTTTATATATATTTAACATTTAAGTTTCAATACTTAAACAACATTTTGTAACATTTTGAATATCGAATGGCACAGATTCATTTTTTTGTACATTTTATTAATTTATTTTCATGGATCATAGTCAAATTACAATAGACAACAAAAAGAAACATTTAATTTAAAAAGTTAATTTAAAGAGTAAGAACTTTACACAATTAAATACTAATTTAATTTTGATATAACAGCTAATAACTATATAACGATGGAACTAACCATTTCTGTGTTGTTTTGGAAATGTAATTTGTAAAATAATGTTTTCTCACAACTGTTGAACTAATCTCTCCCAGATAAACAATTCTAAGCCATTTCACTTTCCTCATTGTCACTTTTCATCTGTCACCCTCCCCTCTAGCACCACCCTACTGCAAATTATCCTCTGTCCTCTTGTGACCAATTAAGAGTGTCTACCTGCCTGGGGCTGCTCTGACCCCTGACACACAACCTCAGCGCTGATAGAAAGAACACAGGACAGTCCAAATGAGACCTCATGCCCCTCCATCCACGCCTGACAGGAAATGACTGCTCGGACCACAGACTCTGGACACTAAGGCCAGCCCTACCTTTCCATGAGAGGTTACCAGGGCTGGGGTCAATACTGTCCAAATTAGGCATATCAATGCAGCTGCTAGCCAACAAATAAATACATTTGCAAACAACGTAGATACAGGGTAGGCTTGCCTAAAGAGGGCAAGACAACATATTAGCCTGTGGGGACAACGCAGAGTGAGGTAATTGGTCACTGAAATTCTCCTTGTTTAGATTGGAATTAATTTAACTATGTTAAAGTTAAAGAGATCAGCTGGGGGAGAAAAGTAAAAATGTGGTTATAATAATTTTTATTTCCAGTCCTGGTTATGCCAACATAAGTTTAGTGGAAATTGTACAGTTAATAAAGAAATAAATATTTAGTTTTAAATTTTACAGATTTGATTTCCTTTGGGGCTTCACATGGGTTCTGCAGTTAGCCTTGGTACTTGGGTTGTGTGTTGGTAATTGGGATATATTATGCTTAGTGCTTTGAGACATGCACAACAAATTATGTATAAAGTTGGTCATTATTATTATTTTTGGATATAATTGCTATTCATTTGCATTGTGTGTCTAAGGTTGAAAGCTGAGGTGTACAACCGCTCTCAGTCTGAATTAGGCACAGCTGTTCACAATGGCCAAGGTTATTTATGTGTAATCTGGGTTGATTGGGTGACATTGCAGTTAGCTAATTGATTACCCCTGTACTCTTGCCTATGGGCCAATATGGTGTGTAAGCAACAGAATACAAACTATTATGGAATGTGTGTATAAAATATATATATATATGACCCATGTGTATTAATTATTGATATGTTTTATTGTGTAATATGTGGTCTGCAAATTAATTGTTGGCATCTGATCAACAGGGGCTAAAAGATGTTCTCTTGAGGTATTTGTGAAGTTAAGAATGCAACATTGGAGGACCTGCCGTGGGTAATATACGTGATATAATGTGCCAATTTAGGTGAAATTGAGTTTTGATCCACTAGTAGGATCACTCTGGTTGGTAGGATATTCTCTTCCTGAGCCATCATCAGGTGAGAATTGTTTTGCTTTTTATTTATTTATTATGATTTTTTCCAATTGCGAATCAGTGTGGAACAACCCACATTGAATTGTAAGGAGCATAATGTGGGTGGTGGTAACTTGAAGATAAAAACCTTTTGGTAACCTTAACATTCTCCTGCTTGCCTGTTGACTTCTAGGCCATCTACCTTCTGCAGTGGATCTCTGAATGCCAATCATGACAGAAAGAATCATTATTTTCTGTGTTCGAGGGCTAGAATGAACAAATGTGAGTTTACTGTGTAGAATGATGGATTATTTTTTCAGTGGTGGTATGCCACAATATTGCAGTTTAGGCAGTGTCAATATTGTGAAATTGTTGCATTACAGTTGTCTAACTAACATAAAACAACTTTGCAGTTAGGTTGAGGTTTATTCCTGGACACCTTGCTTATGATCCTGCAAACACTAGAATGCTGTCACAATGAGTCACACATTTGTCACAAGTTTTTTTTTCTTCTTCCAGCTTTTTAAAAAAAAATTTAGTAAGGGTTTTATAACTTTATAACTTTTATGACTTTATAATAAATAATAAAAAAAGCATTTATTGTAAAAATTGATTATAAATTAAACTCAATTTTTTTTACCATATTGTTTTATGTGTCATTGACAAATTAATATATTATTTACATTATATTTACATTATCTGAGAAGGCCTGTATGAGGTTTGTGTATTTAAATTAATCAGACAAGTCAGGTAAATTACCACTCCATCCTTTATATGGAAGAGACGGTTCATTTGCGATTACGGGCCCAATGTGCCCAATGCATTTCTTTAATAATTCATAAAGTTTTGATATTCTTAATTGATTTATTACTTATGCAGGTCATGTTGTGCATTTTAAATATTTGTTCATTTTTAGTGTGTGTGTGTGTGTGTGTGTGTGTGTGTATAAGACACACTTATTCATTTAAAATACCGTAATTTGTTATGAAATTAGTTACCATGATACACAGCAATATTGAAACAATAAACAAACCCTGATCCAAGTATACTATATGTCTAATAGTAATTGTATAAATGTATTTGTGTAACCATTGCAAGACTTTACAAACAGAATCTATATCTGAGGTAAGTACATCGAGGAGAAGGAGACAAAACCAAACAAAAACCTGAAATCAAAGAAAGGCCAGCAAAAGAATGATTTCCGAGTCTGATAAAAACGACAGTGTGGGATGATCTCTGGTGTAATGCGACCAACAATGAGCTAGGAAGAGGGCAGCAATGGCAGCCTTCATTTCTAAGCAGCATCTCCATATCAGCCTTTCTTCTGTGTTCTTGTGCCCTTTCACCGTTCCATATTATGATCTACTGGATTAGTGTGGAGGCTATTCTGGTTCCAGACATGTTGAAATGTTGGGGTCACAGGGTCCCAGTGGTCACTGACCTTGGATATGTGGCCACAGTATTACCGGTGCCTGGGCTGTCCTGAGTAAGAATAATGCCCAACAGCACTTGGGTGCTCTGTGCAGACCCAGAGCCACTCTGTAATCAGCTAATCTCTGCAACAGAGCAGGTCCAGCTTTGTTCAGCTGCCTCACAAAGACTGGCCACTGAATGGAGGGTCGAAAGGTCAGCCTGTCAGCAGTAGGCCACTGCATTTAAAATGTCGCTGATACCACTCATGCTTCTTGCCACTGTTGTTCCAATAGACCTGAAACATGCATTGATAATTGCCATTTTATTATGACTGCCACTTATACTATAGACAGCAAAGCATTATAAATATTTTAACATAAACATCTTTTTCACCTGAAGCGCATTGTGGAACCATTAAGTAGCAGCTTGGTGAATTTTAGTTTATAAATAATCATAATTGTTTAGAAACAACTTGGTTCTCAGCACAATCAAAGGGATTATGAAAATTAATACAACCCCAATTCCAAAAAAATTGGGACAGTATGGAAAATGCAAAAAAACAAACAAAAAGAATCATTTGAAAATTCAATTCACCCTGTACTATATTGAAAACACATTATTAACACATTTGATGTTTTACTTTGTAAATTTATTTTTGAAAATATACACTCTGATGTATCTGTAATCTGATGACTGCAACACACTCCAAAAAAGATGGGACAGTCGACTGTTTACCACTGTGTAACATCCCCTTTTCTTTTAATAACCCTTATTAAGCGTTTGGGCACTGAAGACACCAGTTGGTTAAGTTTAGCAAGCAGAATTTTCCCCCATTCATCCATTATGCATTTCTTCAGCTCTGTACTGTACTCTTCATTGCCTTATTTAGCGCTTCATAATCCGCCACACATTCTCATTTGGAGACAGGTCAGGACTGCATGCAGGCCATGCTAGCACCCACACTCTCTGGTTACGCAACCATGCACCGGGCAGAATGTGTTTTGGCGTTGTTCTGCTGGAAAATGCAGGGACGTCCCTGGAAAAGACGACGTCTGGATGGCAGCATATGTTGCTCCAAAATGTGTAGATGTCTTTCTGCATTAATGCTGCCCTCACAGAAGTGCAAGTTACCCGGGCACTGACACACCCCCATACTATGACAGACGCTGGCTTTTGGAGCTGACGCTGATAGCAGCTTGGATGTTTCCTTTTCCTCTTAGGCCCGGAGAACTCAACAGCTGTTTTGTCCCAAAATTATTTGAAATGTTGACTCGTTGGACCAGAAAACACTATTCCACTGTGCTACTGTCCATCTCAGATAAGACCGGGCCCAGAGAAGTCGGCGGCGCCTCTGGACAGTGTTGATGTATGGCTTCTGCTTTGCATAGTAAAGCCTTAACTTGCATCTGGGGATGCAGCGGCGAATGGTCTTGACTGACAAAGATTTACCAAAGTATTCCCGACATCTGAGGGATCGGAGATTTCAGAAGTGGTTTTCGGCCTTGCCAGTTACGCACCGAGATTTGACCGAATTCCTTTTAATTATATTGTGCACTGAAGAAGGTGAAATGCCCAAAATCCTACCGATTTCTCTTTGAGGAACGTGTTGGATTATTCACTGACGCATCAGTTGGCAGATTGGCGAGCCACGACCCATCCTTGCTCTTGAAGGTCAGTGCCTGTTTTAGAGACTCCTTATATACTATGATTACATGATTGTCTCACCTGTTTCACATCACCTTCTTATTTCGACTTCACATCACTATTAGTCCTAAGTTGTCCCTGTCCTAATTTTTTTGGAACGTGTTTACCTTCCAAAAACTATGCCGTTGATTAGGTAAAACAATACTTTGTCTTTATACGTTTTTTTTTTTTAAATACAAGTCAAAGTACATTTACAAATCACACCTCTTTGTTTTTATTAGAATTTTCCATACTGTCCCAACTTTTTTGGAATATCTATACCATTGATAGATATTTGAGCCACTTTGACTCACTATTATTCAAAATGCAAAACTTGGAATCTGTGATATCTGTTGGACAATTATTCTGTAAAACTCACTTCTATGAAGGGCTATTTTTAAACTGCTTGCTCAGAGCTGAAATCATATGTAAATAGTTGCCTGCATCTTTGAGACACTAGGATGGTATAATGCACCAAAAGAAAATTACACTCCACCGTCACTACTAGGAAAAAAACTAGACATTCAGATTAGAATTACTCTTACAGATAGAGCAGGATAGCAACAGAGGGCCTTCAGCACAACATAAATTAATGAGGACTTGCAGAACAAACATCCAGCTGCCAAGCGCTCGAGTTTCAGGGAGAGAGGAAACCAAACACATCCCTTTCCACCTCCAGCTAATGTGTGAAGAGGGTAATGAGCTGACAAAATTGCTGACGAGAACCACAGCACAGTTCAGTAGGCTTTGAAGTTTATGAACGGGTATAGGAATTAAAATCAGATACAAGCAAATTGTAGCACCATGGCATGCTCGACTCAGGAATAATCGTCGATACTACTTTCCGGGTTCTCCATCTCTTTTGCCGGTGGTTTATTTCGGGAACTAAAACGCTCTTGGATCAACCTCAAGGATTCACCCCAAACAAAACAAACTAAAATAAACAAAAATATAAAAGATCTGAAAAATGGACTATCTACGCCGGCACTTCGTTTGGCGTTCTTTTTCATTCTGTCGTACTTCCTGCTTGCTTCTCGCCATGCTCCCGCCCGGCACCTCTCCCGACTTCCAGCAACTACTGAGGGATCAAAGGCTGTTAAATTCCGTTCACAATTACTGTAATCCTCAGCCGGTGCTGGTGGGCGTGCCCGAACCTCACCATCACGTGTTCGTGAGACGGATGCGTGGCACACATGTTCTGTGAATTGGAATGCATTGGATGTGTCATTTGTTGCATTACGTAAATGGCTTAGAAGAAAATACATTTTCCCTGTAAAGTAATGAAAGCCTACATACAGGTGTTACATTTTATACACTGGCTGTGATTTCTACAGTAGTAATCAGATTGGTGATTTAGAAGACAGGTTGGGTTATATAACCAGTCTTGTTCCTGCCCACTTCTACTCTCAAACAGTACATATGTGACCCAGTCTGCCAGTCTCTGTGTGTCCCAACAAAGAACTTTGATGTTGATAGCACAGAAAGATATGTCTCACAGTACTCCCAATGCTCTAGCGCATCAGATAGTACTTGTATTGTATCCTTTCACATCTTGTCTCCTAAATACCTTTTTAAAATGTTGCCCCCACACACACACTTTTAGGAAAAGTCCCCCTTACCTGTGGCCATCGACTATTGGGAGCGACTATTCACACTTTCAGACTTTGCAATAAAGAGTGCCTCAGAAGAGGACATTTTTGCAGCATTTTGTACTGCTCATAATATCATCTATAAGAAGAATTAGTTATCCAGTTGAAGTCTGGTAATGGTAGATCCACCCAAAAAGCTTATCACTGGCAGCGGTTCTCTTGAAAGGGCCAAGGCAACCAAGGTGGACTGAAACTGAACAAAGGCATACCTGGTTTACCTAGAGTGAAGTCTTTATTCTGCAGTCTGCCAAAGCAAAATTTCACATCTATATATCTCCTATAATGAGGCCAGAATTGGAGTGTTCCCCTGGCACCGAGCAGAGGTGCAAGCTGATTCCAAGCCGGTTGCACTAATAAGATAATGGAGCATTCTGGGTCACAGGAGAGGAAGAGCAATTAAATCAGAGCTTCACTGAAGACTGACCCCCAGGAGGCCCCCATGCCTGTTTAATCACAAAATAACCCAGTTTTCTGCTTGATAAATGGGAGAGAAGAGTAAAATCTGTTGCTGGTCATTGATCCACGACTAATCAGGCAGAAAGCACAGACATTTTATTTATTAATTAGCTAGATCCTTTCTGGCAAGTACAAGGGACAAAAAGGGAAAGGATTTTGAGAGTTAGTTTGTGACATATGGCCCCTATGTTTCTTTCAACGAAAGGGGGTAAAGAGAACACCAAAGCCCTCTCTTCAAATACACCCTGGTATATGCAAATGTATAAAATGGTGGCTAAACAAAACAAATGGTGGTGTAAATTTGGAAGAGACCTTTAAATCCTTTTGTACAATATTGCGCTAAAACATGTTTTTGAAATCTCCCATGTAAGAGTTTGCTGAAATAAACATTTATCAAAATACTTTATAGCCCCAAACCACCCTGTAGGTGAACTACAGGACATATTTATGAATTCACACAACAGCTACGTGTCAAGACTTATTTTCTCAGACTAAAGAGTACCATCCAGCTTGATTGATAGGTTCCGGGATGATGGATGATACAGGGAGTCAGATATGAAAAAGGATGACTAGAAAGTGATAAGGGTTTCTTGATAACAGCTTCATCAAAAGATACAAGCAGTCACACAGAGTAAGTCAGGAAATTCTCGAAGGAGAATGATGAGGGACACGAGAGGCTGCCCCAACAACCTACTCATCAAACAATCAGCTAGCTCTCAGTCCCAGGCCAGACAAGAGCAGTGCCAGGGCATCCATCCATCCAACTCATCTGGCAAGCAGTAAAAAAATAAATCCTTTCATGTATAGATGGGGACAGTGGGCTGATAACAAACTAATCACTAACAAAAGTGGAATAACTGCAGTGCTTGTTTGTATATTCAATATGTATGCCACATGTATTTTTTTATAAAATAGCAATACCTACATAAATGGAATTGCAGTTTTTCAAGGGCCTTCATCTATCTAGCAAAGATACAAGATTCATAAGGAAAGAAGAAACCTCCATTGCAGTCACTTCCAACATATTGTAGCGTTTTACGGGAGAGCTACTTCTCTGCGTGGTTTCAATCACGAGACCGACACTGTTTCACAGGAAAGAATGCTCTTTATTTCGCACATGCACTTACGACTACCTTTAGAAAGGCGGAAC
>JAOVYW010002606.1:0-14898 GCA_025775045.1 Hiodon tergisus
TTCCCCCCCCCCCCCCCCCCCCCACATAGCTCCACAGACACTGCCCTGTAGTAGTCAAGTTGGAGATTGCCTATTGCTGGGAAAATCCATTTATTCTGACAAAATGTGTCGATAAAACCCTTTCCTCTGTTGTCAGCTGCTACCTTTTTGTACACTGTGGCAATGAATGCTGTTGATAATATATATATATATATATATATATATATATATATATATCTAAACTGTAACTCCAAAACAATATCTAATTTTAAGTCTCATCTTGAACCCAGTTTTTGAGGGGGAAAATAACAAGCTACTAACCTAAATGGGATCTGCGTTTATGTTATAACCATTACGGACTGGATTCACAACCACGCAACGGCCGGTGCCCAGGAGCTGAATTGCCAGCTGTAACAAACACAATCCGCCATGCAGGGGGAGTCATATGAAAAGGGAAACATTTGTTTCAATTAGTTAATCGAAACAAATTTACACAAACTATGGGATTTCAATTTGTTTTTTTCATCATGTGCTACTGCTCACCAATCATAATTTTGTTGTTTCGGTACCCCTAAATAGGTGTGGATGGAGTCAATTGACTAAGTGTATAAGTGTATAAATAACAGCGACTGCCTGCCTCTAAGCTGGCAAAAGCTGCTGCGCTTTTCTGCTGGATGATAACACCTGACTGAATGTGACCTTCCGTCTCTACTGAGAACCTCTGCGTAAACAGCCTGGAGAAAATCGATCCTGTCCATAAAGACGACCCAATACCAGCCCGATTGCAAGTTCTCCTTCTAGTGTTACTACCTTCCTTCACTGTCACTTTCAACGGAGACGGTCGCGGAACAACGGAGCTTTGCTAGCAGGTACGGTCATTGGCGTGGAATACAAAGGTCGTGACAAAGGTTGAGCGAACGATTGACTCGATGCCTCCAAATAGGATCTTCTGAGAATATATTCAGCTGCAGTTGGTGAATCTGGACCTGAGAATAATGGGATATTGAGTCTTTTATTTTCCTCAGAGTACTCAGGGTATTTTTATCGCCATAAAACAGTTTTTTTTATTTTCTTTGATCTTAATCAACACCCAAATTGCGTTATACAGATAGTATGCATATAGATTAAAAATTTAGTTTCATAATATCTTAACACTTAACAATAACAATTAACACTTCAGAAAATCATAATTTTAATTTGCAGATCTGACTGCTTTTATTAATCTGTTAGGAAAGAAGAAAGTTCGTACAAATAGTCCAGCTTCATCAGGAGAAGAGGAAACACATTCCCCCGGCGAGATCAATGTCTGTTGGCTAGCCAGAGGGAACGAAATGGCAGAGGCTGGTGTTAGTGATCGAAGGCCCCAAAGGCATGCATGGACACCCACACGCACACATGCACAAAAAAAAAAGGTTGTGGAAAAAGTGCTGTCGGCTGCTGTCTGCTGTAGTGATATGCCACCATTAAGAGCAAAAAAATGCCTAAAACTCGAAATGATGCCAACACAAATAGATGACCAGCCAAAGTATATATTTTCAGCTAATAAGGAATGCATGTTATAGATTATTTTATAAAACACTGACGGGAGGTTTCTAATTTCATAGCCTGCTCTTTATTGTGAAACACTACTATGGTTTTAATTTGCGTCTGCCTGTGAAAGTGTTACACATTTTACCCAGAAGGATATAAGAATGGGGCAATGCTGCAAATGTGTGTGTTTCAGATAGACTCAGTTTTCTGCACAAAGGATTTAACTAACAAAGTTAGATCGCACACAGTCTTAATACAATGAGCTTTTTTTGCTGATTATTTTAACATAGGAAGAAAACAGGATGAAAACACAATGACGAACACATTTTGTATCTTTTTTTATTGTAAATGCATCAAAATAATACTGAGTTTTTTAACTCTTTCTACAAACAGAATGTGGATATGGCACTAGAAAGTATTACATTTCTAATGTGCTGCACAGATGAGCCTAATGATGAAGTGCGTTGACAGACATCAATTTTAAAAAGTTAACTGGTTCCCCCAATGTGAAGCTGTTAGTCTAAGAGTCAGATTCCCAAATGTGAAACTTTACCTAAGGAAGTCAGGATTCTCCACATGAATCAGTGGTTAAGGGATGGCACTGGTAAGAGTTCAATCTTGAAAACAGAGAGAACGCTAAATTTTAGTTCCTTAAATCTGGATTGAATGAGCAAATCAGCCGCTGAGTCCTAAAGACTATTTCATCTAAACTAATTTTTTTAATTTTTGATCTTCTGAACATTGGCATATGCAATGCCTCTAACTTAAGTAATTAGTGTAAGGACATTGGTGGTAAATCTATTTAAATCTTAAAAAGCTTTAGTATGATCTATGTCAACATCCTGCAGTGACCACAAAAGGATGACACGCTCACATCTTGTGTTTTCTTATGTTGCAGTTAGATGCCAGCCTCAGGAATATTTCTATAAATCCAAAACACATTCCCTTCTTTGAAATCAAAGATATGTTTCCATTAAAAGACAATTGGCCCAGACATCACATTTATTTTACCAGTCCTATGAACACTAGCTAAAACAGTACTTCGCTGGTTCACTTGTTAAGCCCAACACTCAGAATTCATAAGCAACCGCTGTTATTGAAGTTTTTGGTTCTCTGACACAATTTGGTCTGGACTGGGGGGAACATGGGACATGGAGTCTGGCAAATTGTCTTTGCTCACATGTCATTCAGTAGTTACCAAAGAGATGTATCCACACAACAGCTGCAGTTCATTCTGAACAGGCACCTACTCCCAGTCCCAGCAGTTCTATAAACTGCCTGAGGTGCACAAAGCAGGAAGGGTAGGGAAGGGTGTTTATAGGAAGGAGAGACAACCACTGTTAGGTAGAGCAGCGAGGGGCCCAATTAGACCATCAGCCAATGCAATAATGAGGCTAATTGTTTACTCCGAGTGCATACAACGTGGGTGCAATCCGCAACACTCAACGCTCAAGCCCTGCTCTCAGAGGGGTTTGACCTGAAGTTGTTTACCCTCATCAGCACAGGTGTCAGTGTTACCGCTCAAAATAATCCTATGTCGTAAAACACGCTTTTGCAAATGTGCCATGGTGCATCGCTAACCCCGCTGCTCCTCCGCCATGCCCTGGTCCTAAAAACACCCCCCTATTGCTTGTTTCAAATTTTCTGCTGCAGGATATCTGACATTCTAGACAGGCCCTTCATGAGCTGTCTCTGTTGACTCCAACCCTTGTTCTGGCCATTTGTTCCCCAGCTTGCACAACTCACCATCGATTTTTTAGCTTTTCTTCAAAAGTCCTATTCAGTTGCAACCTGAAGTGGGTGTTAATATGGAATCTGCCTCCTCTGTGCTTTAAGGGTGAAGGCCGCACAGAGAAGGACACCTTTCAAACTAACTGAATTTTTCCATTGAAAACAAATATAGCTTCTCTGTGGGCATTCATTATTGTGTCACATGCTATACTCTCTTTTGATAAGGACAGGACAGGCTCATAAGCCTCCACCACAAACTTATTAATAAAAAAAACCCCATGCATTCTGTACAGTGCGTACAAACAGAGGAAGGTGAGGTGGTACCACCCCAGAACAGCACTTGGGTTTGGGTAGGACAGCGAGACACCAATTCCCTTTTGTCTGCCCTAATTACAGAGTGTGGTTCACCGCTAACTGTGTGAATCCTGGGGACTGCTGCACAAACAAGTGGGAATTCTTCCTTTCACACGTTTGTCGGATTGTGTGTGTGTGTATGTGTGTGTGTGTGTGTGTGTGTGTGTGTGTGCGTCCGTGTGTGCTGTCAGTAATAAGACCCAAGCCGTACCTACAGAAGACTGCGAATGGAGGTTTTATCGTTACAATGGATAATTATAGCATTTAAACAATATTTTGTGAGGGGAAAGAATAGCCTGCAGTTGCTGTGCACGTGCACAGTGGATCTTTTATTTTTTCTCGCTGAATATATTGTACATATATTGTAGTTGGATTTGCCATCATGTTTTCTATTACAGCAGCTGTTACTTGGTACGATCCGCTGGGAACTTCAGATGCCCAATGGGAAAAGAGAGCACAGGAATGGCCTACCCGGAAGTCCACATGTGGGAGCATTCCTGTCCTCCTAACAACTCCATTGTGAGTGAGCCTGATAGCCCTGCACTGCCTTTCGTCAACATTCACCCCGCACGCCCGCCTGCCTTCCATTAGCTAGCATGGCGAGGAGAGCCAGAGGAATGCTTGATAACGGCGGCCCCCCTCGGTTGTCGTGGTGATTTGGCCTGAAAATCCTCACCAGCATTCTGATCAGCACCCCGACATTAGCCTTTTGAGCCAACGCATCCGCACGTCCGCTACAACCACATCATGTTCTGCCTCTCAAAGGGAGACATCTTATTCCCATCTATGCAATATGGTCTGAATGAGCAACAGTCATCTGACTGTGCTTAGCATACTGAGGAAAGGCTTTCTGCAATTACTTAAAGATTGCTTTCTGGACATCTCTGCCATCGTTGTTTTTCCCTTTTCATTGTTTTATCATCGTCCCTGCTTTAGGTCGAGATCGACAAATCCAGCTCGGATTCTGTGAATGAGACTTGGTTTGCGCGCACCTGTCTTTTATTTGTTTCGAAATTGAGGAGGGGGGGGGGGTCTGCATTAAGGTGCACTCTATTGATTACCAGGATGACTATTTCTTCCACAGATAATTACCCTTACTATATGCAATTAGTCATAAAATTGGTTTTTCCTCAGTCAAACTTAAATGTTACGGGGTTTTTCCCCAAAAATAACTTTTGTAAAAATGTAGTGTCATGCCTCTACCAGAGTATTATAATTCTCCATAACATGTTGATAAATAATTAAATGTACATTATTGTGATGATTGACTTGGTATCATTGGGTATCTGGTAACATGAGATGATACGTGAGGCCAGTATGTGTGATCTCCACAGAAGTCGCTGATTTTTAATATTTTCAAGCACAGATTAAAAAACAAGCTACTTGTTTACTATTTAGCAGAAACCAATTTAGCTGTAAGACTCAGACTGGCGATTTGAATCTAGTATAAGTGGACCAGAGTGGGAAGAATGATAATAAAAAAAACTCTGACCAAGGCGCTAGTCGGTACAGATATGCAGACTTGTGACAGATCGTAAAAAATGAAGAGGCCGTTTTTGACATTCAGACGCCTGGCACAAACCACACTGCTACCAACAGATAGAGGGAAAGCAATCAGGGAAAATATACGCTCCAGGAATTTGCAACAACATTTTAGCATTCGGAGGGTTGCCCTGCACTGCTGTTCAAATACAATTTCCAGATATCCATCAACATTAATCTGGCTTTCACGACACCACCCAGAATTTAGAATCCAGAGATTGTGGTGATTTCTCTTTCTATTCCGGCTAAGGGTAATTATTTTCCTTTCTTTAAGCTGCGAGACCACATAAATTGAAAGTTTTTTTCTTATTCCTAAATGGCTGCAAGGTCCATCCATAGCCCAAGGGCAAAAAGTGGCTTCTTTCACCAACTTCCTGATACCTTCGAGCAAAAAATAGGAAAACGCTTCACTTCTGGCCTATTAGCTCTGCTCAAATTTCATCACTGGAAGTTTGACTCCTTGGTTTACTCTGGGCTCTTATCTAACCTTCCTCTGAAGCTTATCTGCCGGGCGCCGATAGCAATCATAGCACCTGAAGTTATGTTTATTTCAACGGCACCTTCATGAAACCGAGTCGCGATAAAACCTCTAAAGATTATTCACCAGTTGGGGATGATGGGGGGTTACATGCCATAACGTGTCATGTACCGCTTTGAATTTGTGAAATTGATGTATATCGACTCTGATAGTTTTGCCAAGTAAGGCACGCTTCTAATGTATCCCCTTTCCCAACTGGGCGAGAGTGAAAATGTCTACGTAAACACATGGGCTGCTAATCCATTAATCCATTTTTTTTAAACAAAAAGAAGTAGAACCACAACCACACAAACTGCTATTTCTTAGCATATTGGACCCCGGTGAGCTGAGCTCAGCCCCCAGGGGGCAACTCAAACGGTTTTGTAGTAGGCTGTTTACAGGGGATTCGGTGAGGACAGACCGCTTTCTTCCCACTTCCTGTGTGCTGTGACCAGCTCACATAACACCCTGACTGGATCACTCCCGTGGCAACTTGTCCTTAAATGGCGGCTCCTATTACAATTAAAATATATGGCACATGAAAGCCGGGGCTAATCTCACATGAGAAACACACTTACGATTAATCAGCAGAGCCGCCACCCCCAACCACACACACACACACACACACACACACTGCCAGATTGGGTGGAGGGTAGAGGGATTCTTCACCGAGCAGGCCTGATATAAATACTAGGCTCACCAGGGGGAAATTATCTTACATCAAGTAACCAGTGACACACTATCCCATTAAACTGAAGGACATCCGATACAAGGCAATAAGATTCACGGCAATAAGATTTCAAGGTTTGTCACTGCCTTCACGATTACGATCTGGCAAATTTGTGTATGTAATTTGTTACAGTGGAATCCTAACCTAATTAAATATCATTTCAAAACAGCTGCTTAGACTACCTCGAAAGATGACAATGCTTGGCTGAGTTTCAGCTCCTCCCACAGCCGAAACCGAGGGTAATAAAATTCCCATTACCTAGATACAACTGGCTGGTAACAGCGTTTAAAACTCTGCCAAGGAGTAATCTGGGGGTGAACCACACTGGTCTGTGTTAATTAGCTCTCTGAGCATTATATTTTAGCTGTCAATCACTTTTGTCCCTCACGTGTTGCAGGTTTCCATTGCCTCAGATAAATCTGAAAAATATGGAATCCGACAGGGCAAGCAGGGAGTTGAGAAGACATGCGCTAGTAAAGGTCAGCCCTGCGGGGCAGACGATCGACTTCTCACTCCACTGAAGTACAAGGCGGTGCAGTTTCTCTGGGAGAGATCCTCCGGCGTGCGGGATCTGTCATGTTTCTCTTCCAAGTCTGATACTTTGTGGCACGGTACAGACTCCATAACAGCGACTCATTCTGCGACGCAATTACTCTCACAGCAGCGCTCTCAGACACTCGATGGCAACGTGCAGAACTGGATAACGATGCAGACAGAAGATGTGACGTTTAGTCATTTTTAGGCCCGGAAAACTCTGCACGTGCGGAGTTCAGAGGGGAAACGCAGTCATGTGAGGCGACTCTGCTTCGATGTGCATCCTCCAGTTTGGCCACGTCCAAAGTCAGCCATTTCTGTCTCACACCTAGGGGCTATCCGAGTAAAACAAAATAGGCGTGCAAGAACCCTCTCCCATTGCTCCCATTGCTCGCCGCTGTTAAAAAGCTTTTTTCGGGCAGCGAAGCCATTAATATTGAGCAACATAATTAACGTGACACACTTTGGGATTTAAAAACCTGCCTGAAGACTGCTGTTGAAAAACGCACGTAAATAGAGCCCTCAGCATGCCAACTGATGCCGAAAGTTTCCTCAGGAGTCTTCCTGCGGAAAGGAAGAACTGGCCGGGTTTCAAAGTTTTTCCGAACAGCGTTTATTTCCTGCAGACACCTGCAAGATAACACAGGGATTAAGGTCCGTTTAATTTCTTGCTCCTCCATTCATGTCTCCGCACGGTGCCAGGCTGAGACCGTAACGGCATTAAGGGCACGCTCGCTGATACCGCTCACTGCCGCTGTTAGGGATTTGTTTCTTTAATCCAATATTCATGCGCTGTATGTAGAAGCAAATTCAAAGCTGTATGCAACTTTAACAAACAGCCATGACGAGATAACTGCCATACAAACTGGAAAAAGGAAAGCATTTATAAAGGATATATATAAACAAACTGTTTGGCAAAATTTGAATAACGCCTTTCTGTGATCAGGAAACAGGATAACCGTAAATGTCTTTGATGAGTCGTGAGAAAAGTAAAACAATACGTTTTATTGTATATACCGGGCATCATATGTCTCCTTGACAACAAAAAGAAGAAGGGAGTGCATGCCCCAGACAAAGTTAAATCACCTCAAAATCATATGTATGGAATTCTTTTTTATTGTGCCAAACTTTCAGTTGTCCAGTTCCTCTCTGTATTTTATACAGTAGCCAGATCCGCAATAACCTTGCTAGATAAACCAATACTTATCTATTCCCAAACAAAAGAAATGTCACTCTCACTTTGATCCTGGGCCGCCTGCATCCTGTTTGCAGCCCCCGCCCCCGCCCCCACCCACTCCCTCCAAGCTCCTAAATCACAGTGTGGCATTTCCCTTCCATCTGAAAGCCATGCCATTCTGGAGGCCCCATTCCTCTCTGATCTCCCTTTCATTGGAGCGAGGGCTCATGACGTTCTGCAGGCCCATAACACTTGAAGCACCGCTGGTTCTTCACTGGTCCCCTTGTGCCTTATGTTTCCTCGTGCATCCCGACAAAGTCAGCAGAACTACATTCTCACTTTTTATTGGCTTGCTCTACCAGCGCTTCCCTGCACAGGCTAGGCCTTAATAACTTTTGCAGGACAGGGGAGACAATCCTGGTGCTCATGGGATGCCCCAGACCTCCAGCAGCTGAGGTTTCAGTCTTGGTTAAGACACTACTGCTGTGTTTGTGAATAGTAAGCGTAATTTTTCCATTTCAGGATGGGTGTCCGTTCCTGCAATGGCGTTATCAAACAGCACTAATGCTCTCTTTGATGTATCAGTATCAGTTCTGATTCTCTTACATCCTGAGTAAAGCAAAGCTCCAGCCAAGTAAATCCTTTCCAGGCTCTGGAGGAAGGTCTGGTTTTGATGAAGGCCACTGGACCCATCAGCACATCCCAGAAGCTCCTGTCACACTCTCTTCATTTCCCGTTACAGCTGTCTGACACAACCTTGCCATTGCCGCCCGTAGGAATATGCTGGCTAATGCTGGCTAATGTTCAGGGACAAAAGTCCAGATTTCCGACAGTCCTGCTAGGCTCTCAGTGAAAGCCTTAAGTGTCTTACGTCACATCACCTCACTCCAAATGTCTTTAAAAAAGAAGAAGAAAAAATGTCTTGCGCTCCTGAAGGATGGGTGTTATGTCCCAAGGCACATTCCCGGGTAGACCATGACCATTGTCAGCTGTCAGTCAGACGTCAGTCCACAAAACAACGCTGTTCTTTGACCAGCCACACTTACAGACTTCCCTTTCTCTCTCCTCTTTTCACCATAGGAATTCATTTGAATGCAGATGAGTGACCAGAAGGGGTATTCTTTGCTCTGGCTCAACTAGATAGTCGTTGGCTTGAGAAACACTGAATCCCAAAAATATGTGAGGTATGCCTCATCGCCATGGCGGCCGGGTCATGCCTCTGCTATTTGTGAAAGGACAGGATGGAGATGGGAAAAGGATGTGCAATTCTTTTTTTAAAGGTTTAGCAGCTGCCCATTATCAGACAGGAAGTTGGTCTTGTCCAAGATGTGTGTCTTGTAAAGATAGCCATACGTAATTTCCTCCTTGAGTTCAACGCTTAAATGTTTTCTTTGTTTAAAACAGTATGGGCTTGACCATTCTCCTACAGTAAATTTCAGGAATGTTTGAAAGATTCATATTTTTTACTAGTAGGTCTGGACAACAATTAGTCTGAACAGGACGCAGGAGAATCAAGGTTTAACTTATACTTAACCGCAAATATATGGAACATAACAAGAGGTCAAATTATGTTTAGCAATTTTAAACTGACTGGCATATAGAGCATTCATTCAAAAATAAGTTTATTAGCTTATTCAGCTAGATTAAATACTTACTTGGCCGTTATCTGGTCACATAAAACTGAGAGCACATCGCTCAACAGCGCGGGCAATCATACCCAAAAAAATAATAATGAGAATATTAATTAGAATTTCTCATTACTGGACCCCGTTGTTTCATTAAATGAGTGTAATGATATGGAGGGCCTTTCCCCTTGTGGGGTACTCAGCCACCCCTGAGCAGGAGGCAGAACCCCAGGACGTCAGCCGATGGCTGAGAGAACACGACACGTGCCTAATTGTGAGCCGGGGAGATATTTACATAGTTAATGTGCAACCCAGATATCTAAGCCTGCCATTATACCCAGATCCCTTCCCCGACCGCCTTTGATGGGGAACGGCACGGGTTGTCGGGGGAACAGGGAGGAATTTAAATAATAACAGCGAGCAGCTCCGTGGTTCATTTAGCCGATTCCTGTCATGGTGACTCGTGTGCAGGGGCGCATGTCACCAACAACAACAATGCGTTCCCGCCGAGCGCGCCTCAGAAACAGCGTACGCGCGCTTGCGTTTTCTAAGGCCGCGTTTGCATGTTTAGACTCCCCGCACAGCGGAAAAAATTCATTTGCCTGTATGTTGCCGGGGTTACATGGCAACCGGGCCCTCGCCTAATGAGCCCTCGCTTGCTTTCGCTGGCCCGCCTTTCTCGAAGAATCGCACACTGATGCTGGAAAGGAACTCGTCCCCGAATAAATGATCTGGGCAAATGTTTTAGAGAAAGCCCGATGGCCGGGTGCAGTCGGATTCTAAACCACAGGAACGTTCTGCATGTAAGAATCACAGCATTGGGAGCAGGATGTGCCAACCAGGAGCGATTAAATGTGCAAATAAATGAGCAAACACTTCCGAAAATTGTGAATGGATGAATATTTGTTTTGTAAGGAATGACCAAACAAACCGGACGTTGACTGTTTCATTTTCCCCTTCTCCTATTCAAATGCAAAGTTTAGGAAAGTTTATGTATAAGGTCATTAAGGACTTAAAAAATTCCCTTTTAAAAAGCTATGTAAATAGAATTATTTAATTTGGCCAAAAGACCAAATATTTTAGACTAGGCAGCCCCAAAACAAGTTGTCTTACAATGCAGACCTATTTTCCACCTGATTACTTGTTTAAGGAAGGAGAAAACACCATTGAAGTCTGTAACTTTAACTTTTAACTCATCAGCTGTTAGATAATACTGGGGTTTGGTAAAACATTACAAACAAAAAAGGTTACGTAATGATTTATTCCTTGATTTATCTTTTGAATGACGCTTACAATATTTTAGTATAGTCTGCAACAATCTATTTTGTTTCAATTGCTCTATGGCAAAGCAGAAGCATCTGGCCAGACTGAAATAGAGTTCTTGTGTTTGGGTTCACGATGACTGGTGTCTCATAGACACTGATGGACAGCTTGCTACACTACTTTTCCATCCCATAGCAACAGCATCAGGGGTTGCCAGAGCATCCGATTTTCCCACCTTTACTCTTTATTTTAGTTGATGGAGGATTGGTGGAGGGGAGGAAATGGGCAGTCATCAAAGACTGCAAAAGTTTTAATTACTTCCCATTTAATTTTATTACTGATCTAATGGCAGTTTACATGGCCGAGAGTGATCACCTTTTATATAGCCGGGCGTTTACTGATTGAGAATGGATTCAGGTGCCGTTCTCAAGGACGACACCACAGTGCTGGGATTTGAAACTGCAACCTTTAGTCCACTACAGCCTGCCTCTGGACTACCAGTCCAATCACACCTTCAAGGGGTGAGTTTGAACAAAAACCAGCAGACCCTGCTGACCCACGGGAGCTCCATATCCCTTCTGCCGTTGTAGTTCAATAAAAATAAAACATTCTGCTAAACGTAAATCTGTGTAAAAACATCTGTGATGCACAGACCAGGCACTGTGGGGAAAATAGCTGAACACATCTCAAAATAGAGAAAGTCAATCTGCCGGTCACAGAGTTTGCGATAAGTACTCAGCCCCCATACATGCCTTTTTAAGGATGGAGAGTTGGATTTAGAGGTGTAGAATGAGCTCACCGGTCAACATTTTTATTATGGAAATGGCAGGAAAAGCTCTGTTATTAGGCACAGGTAATAAAATACACTGATTATCAGAGAATACTGTAACAAGGTGCGGGACACCAGAGCAGGGATGAACCCAAGCGCAGCTCCCATGCGGACAGAGTCCCGGCCAGACTCTTTCGAGGCACAGCAAGGAGACTTAGTCAAAGTCCAGACTAAACATGATCTTTAATCACACATGGAAAAGAAAAAACAATGACTCCCAATGACAAAACCTTTGTGACAGGGTTATAAGGAAAACAAAAACCCAGTTGGGAGGTGCAGGGCAAATGAAAACAAAGAATGAATGAAACAGTGCACATGAATTAGTGGAATGTTAATTGATAAATGAGTTGATTGAAAAACGTAACGGAGTAACAGAAGAGGTGAATGTGAACTGTGACAAATACCTTGATGCTCCGAATTCATCAAGCTTTTATAGAAAGTAGCTAAGAAGCATTTTTCAACCGTGATGTCACCGTTTAAGCATCCATGTTTACAAAAACAGCATGGCTGGTTAGAATACAGCATACTTTAAACTGTCGTTTATGACAGATGCAGATTGAATAGGGCTCTATGGAAGATAAAGAGCATAATAACAGCCCTTTCCCTGTAAGTGAATTAGAGAAAGAATTCCCACTGGAAAATTTCAGTAATCCAGCTAAACAAATTAGCCCAAAGTTTGCAACGGCAGCTAAGCTAGCCCACAAGCTTGAAAAGGAGCCGTGCTCTGATACATGCTGGGTAGACTCTCTCAAAGTACCAGGAAAAAACGAACGTGGCACTTAAATTCTTCTTTTCACGCCTTCCTTCAAGCAACGTTACTCCGTACTCAGTTTTACAAAAGAGGAAACACTGACAAAGACAAGTCACCTATTCAGTACCCACACAAAGGGATGTGCCAAAGACTGTGCCTAAACGGTTGCTATTTAAAATCTTTTAAAGTTAACTTTTATTTTTCAGGCAGCTTGGGTAGCTGAGAGAAAAAATAGACAAGAGTGGTTATTCCAAAAGGATTAAAAAAACAACGGAAACAAACAAAGAAAAAAGTTCCCACCTGTATACTGTGGGAAAAGTTATTCTCCTTATAAAACATGCCTTAAAATGTTACCAAGTGCCAATGATTTTGTTTTGGCAGGCAATACAGTGAAACCGTTGAGTAGTATAGGGGTTATGGTGTCGACTTGTGACCAAAGAGTCTCTCAGTAAAATTCCACCACTGTCGTTATTTTACCCTTGAGTTCTCAACACTTGAATTAATTCTCAGCTTCCTGTTCACACGAAAAAAGAGGAAAAATAAATTTTGGACTGTTTTTCATAATAATTTCCCTTTTCTATGCAGAAAAGCAGATGGACAGGCAAACAAAGAGTAATTCTAAATTAAAGCTCTTTTGCGCGAGTTAACAGACTAATCAATTAATTTCAGTCTGTCATTCTTCTGAAATCACACAGGAGACCGAGCCAGGTGTTCTGGTCTAAAAAGTTATTTATTAGCTCAGATCAGAACGGAAAATCATTCTGTTTCCACAGCTGCCGCCACTTCCGCCAGTGAAGTCGCCACGCAGATGATTCTCGGTCTCTAAAGCTGGTGTTCTCCGTTCAGTTCCTGCCTTTCATTCCTTCTTCTTCACTCATCCACTCCGTCTCATTGTTACTTTGGGATGCACCTCGGTGTACAGCTTCCAGTCTCTGCTCAGATCTGTATCGTTCTGTTTTATAAAGCGGTCGGCAGTTTTGATTCCCAGTGCTGGCCAGGCAATGGATTTTATGGCTTGCTATCTGATATATTAACTACAAAACCCGCACGAAAGGGTTCAGTGCCCGTTTATGGAGAGGCACATCCCTCTCAAGGACACCGCCAGCCTGCTGATTATCAGAAAGGTGAAAGAACCCTATTTTGACCGACCCCAGCCAGAGCAGTGCTCTGCCAATTGAGTGCCGCCACTGTGCTCAGCCAGGTCACACAGGCAAATGACATGAGCTGGATTCAAACTATAAAATTCAGCTCTCAGGGCTCAGTCTACGCTTGTGTGAACACATTTACTGACTGAGCCACTCAGAAAGCTCATGATTATGACTTTTAAGGAAGCAAATCTTCAACAGGGGGAGAAAAACTATCAATCAGGGAAGCTAAATAAAAGATCTTTGCAGCAAAACCGTGTGGAGCAGAAATGCATAACTCTGTAACTTTTCTATTCAAAGCAAGAAAAACAACAACATTTGTATGAAGAAATAGGGTAAAACATAGGGTGCATTAAGAACGGCAATACCAAATTTGTATGACTGACAGATGAAGACTAAACAGGGTACAAAGTAGACCCGCAACTCATTATCTTTGTCTATTAACGCCACAATGATATGAAGCTGTACTCCATGAAAAAGCTTCAGTCATCTATTGTAGGTGCAAAGAATGAAGCATATCAAAGCTCTTTCATGAACAGAAAGCCGGCGACACGGGATGTGATAATTTCCATGATATCATTTTTCTTCAAATTCCAGACGTATCCGACAAACCGCCGCTGAAACCCCAGTCGTTGCGCGGAGCCCTGTGCTGCCATTTTCATCGCGCTGCAGTATCTTTTACATTTCCCAGAAACGCTGAAACTCCGAGGCAGCGGACAAAGGCTTAATTTTCCAGGCGCTGTCCGCCTTGTATTAATGTGCAGGCACTGGTCTGTGGCTTCAGCTGAGAAAACAAAGGACCCGACGCCAAACCAAGCTGCGATTGGGAGGCCTGTGTGGTTACTGACAGTGTGAGACCTCGCCCGTGGAAAATGTCAGCGGTAAGAGAGAAAGATGAAGGTGAGAAAGAGTATATAAATATACATATATAGACAACGTTAAATGCATGGTGTCGGTGGCATTGTCAGTTGCATGCAAATAAATGTCAGCAGATGACACTCTCTAAAGGATTACCTGTTCAAGATTTTAAGATACACTATATGGACAAAAGTATTGGGGGACACCTCTTAATCATTGAATTCAGGTGTTTCATTCAGTCTCATTGCCACAGGTATATAAAATCAAGCACCTAGCCATGCAGTCTGCCTTTATAAACATTTGTGAAAGAATGGGTCGTTCTAAAGAGCTCAC
>JAOVYW010002608.1:0-14895 GCA_025775045.1 Hiodon tergisus
CTCTCTCTCTCTCTCTCTCTCTCTCTCTCTCTCTCTCTCTCTCTCTCTCTCTCTCTCTCTCTCTCTCTCTCTCATGACTTGCTGAGCAAGGCCTTTGTCAGTTAAATAACTGGGGTGGCTGCTTTTCCGAGAAATTCACGTCTTCGAATGGACAATCTGGCCAACTCAAAAAATATGTCAGTTGGACGACTAGTCATGGACTCCACAAAAAACACAAAACGCAAAGCTCTCAAGATGGCCTACGAGAAAGTTATTTTGTACTGAACTATGTTTGTGTGAAGTTTTTTATAGATGTGGGAGGAATAGAAAAGAATAGAGAAATATACTTAAAGATCAAATAACCTGTGAAGAAATCAAAGTAGACAACTTGCTTTTTAAAAGAAAATTGTCGACCTAAATGGACTAGCATGATGTCTGTTGAAATTCGGTGACGCAATCGAAAATCAGACCAAAGCCTTTCTTAATATGTGATTGTGGAGTCTGCATCTTCCGACACGCTTTTTTGTGGTGTTCTGAACACTTTGTGCGACAGCGTGAGGCACAAGGATTTGAGGAATCTGCAATCCCCGGTGATTTCCCATGTCTGACGTCTCTGAGGCAAAACGCGCATCAAAGAAGGCCACTGCTATAGGTCCGGTCAGCCATAAAAGTATAAAGAAAACAACATATTGTTTATCATTCATAATTTTTTTTCCGTGCGGGTTCGAACTAATGACATGAAACACAGTGGAAAAGACTGGAAAATATCCCCGGGCCCCAGGAACAGACGACTGAATCAGTGAATCAGAAAATGAACAGAGGACTACTCACAAATGAGCCGTTGATCACAGTTCAAAGAGCTGGAAAGCTCAACCGATTCGTCGGTGGTTTGACAGTGTTTCCAACAGCGTGACCTATGGTGACCTATGGCATGTTATGAGCGAGAATTCCCATCTAACCCAGGGGGGGCGTTTCTTAGGGACCCCATGTTAGTTTCTAAGACAACAACGAAAACATGAGAGAGAGAGGGAGAGAGAGAGAGAGAGAGAGAGAGAGAGAATTAAAGGGTAAGGAGGCCAGAGGGCCTATTTGCGAAGATAATTGTGGTGAAGTACAACCCTTAGTCTCATCTAGTGCAAACTGACCAGATATCAAAGCGGCTTAGCTTCAAGGATGGTACATATGTTAACAGGATCCAACCCCTTCCTACCTCGCTAAGAGGACCCGGCTAGCTGGGGGAAGGCCTATTGATGGAGAAGTGACGCCCTGGGTCAGCCTCCGTCTCAGCATCCAGGCTGACGGTACAGGTGCATTTGCATCTGAACTTTTCTGTGTCTGCGTTCAACAATCAACGCGCAGCTCAACAAATGCGGTCGCACGGGAGCACAAGACGCATTGAATTCGGATAACCTCTCCGTGTCGGCGGATCCCAGCGCTACTGCGGCTGCGGGAACCTTTTGGACAGAAGACGCAAAGCGGGATGTCTATTTTTACATTCCCTGATGGCATTGCACAGAATTGACTTTTGTTACATCTCAAAAAACTGTCAGTGTTCCTCCTGGATGCACTCATTTCCAGCCATCTGCCTTTTCTCCCTCCTTCAACCTGCTGTTGCCTCTTATCAGTTCCTTCCATTTCACCTGTTAATTAAAATAATTGAAATGATGAAAGCACAATTAAAGATGAAAGCAGAACTGAGAATACTTTAAGAACAGCTGAAGCAATGCTTTTTTCCCCCCACTTTGAAGACAAGCCAGTTTCTCAGACTACGTTGGTTAATGCAAAAATACAAGGCGCCCCACCCACTTTTTTAAATATGTACTTTTTTGATCATTTAAAATCGATTAAAAATAACTTTTAAAAAATAAAATCTGTCTCAGATTATAAGGTGTGTCCGCTTTTTAAGGACAGACATTTAGGGAAAAAACCCATACCTTAAATAAGTTAATGGGGTAGCTATGATTATAAATGCATAAATTAAAATAGGCAGTAAAAACTATGTGGGCAACCTGATTAGCTTGGGCAACAGTTCAGTTTATTACTGAATCACAGGGAAGGACAAGAATCAGGTGTGCTCTGGTTGTGAACTTAACAATGAAGATCTGCTTCTACAATCAGGAACCACTGCTTTTCACTCTGGCCCAACAGATTCAGTGCTTAGTTTCAGTGAATATCTATCTTCATTTGTATATATACATGTGGATATGCACATGGATGTATACACAAGCTGTGTGGGTTACACAGCTGGGTAGAACAGTCTGCGATGCGGACAACCTGATCTTCATGGGCGGAGACTGGTTTCTGTTTCTGAGACTGCTTCAGGTATTTGAAGGGAGAACGTGGACATTTTTAATTCTCAGATGAGAGATTTTTGAGATTGCAGGGAAACAAAACACGGAGCATTTTCTGGTATAGGCGAATCTCTGCTCCTGTCAGGAAAATGACACAATTGCGATTCCCAAAGAAACCCCCACGTCCAAAAAACAAACAGTCCTCGGTGAACAGCCCAAAAGTGATGTAATTCTTGGGTGGGTGCATGCATGATGTCGTCGTGTACTGTTGGTTAACCCGGCTTTTGCCTGCGGGATGTCACACGGTACCGCAGCTCGCCTCCCAGGGCCTAGTAACTGTGCGATGATGTCATACAGCTCGACCAAACAGAGCTGACATCATCTACAGCATAGCTGGACCGTCTCATCGGTCCCGGGACGGCTTATTTGATATTTGCATCCTCGTATTTCCGGGGTGTGTCCCCCCCCCCCGCCCCCGTTTCTTTCTTGTTTTGTTTTACAGAGACTCTGCGGGAGACCCTGCCTCATTTTCAGCACAAAATGCGCTGGTAATGACACACGATACTCTGGCAGTGCCGAATGCCAATGGCTTGTAAATGTCACATGGCCTGTGTCGCTGCCAATCCCTTATCCTCACAGCGTTCCAACCCCTACATCAGGAGCCGGGGGGGGGGTGGGAATTACTCCCACCCACCTGCTTCAGACGCTGAAACATTCGCCGAGAGCTGCTCCAATCTGCACCAAAGTCGTTTTCCCAATCAGAGGATAGGTTGGATCATTACCTTGACCGGCCGGCGAGTTTTTGATTGAAGCGTCCCCGTTAAGGCCGAGTTCTGGGTCTTTCATGAGCTCATTATTACAGCCTGTAATGAGGGATTAATGGGGGGGGGGGGAAGCTGTTGGTTCTCTGCCAGCCCCCAGTCGTAAACAAGGAGGCGGAGCTGCAACGTGGAGTGGAACGTCTTCTCAGGGTGACAAAAATAAGCAAATGAGTGGGATTCCCAAGCCATGATGTTGGACGGCCTCTTCCCTTCTAATTAGCCTTCCTTCCAGCGTACGTATCATTCGTCCGATGACTAACAAACAGTGTGCGCCTTCCATTAAGGAAAAAACATTTACTGATTTAGATTTATATGAAGTTTTCCACGCAGATAATGTGGGGCATACACATTTGGAAAATATCCACACTGCGCTGTCCTACAACTGTCCGCCGGTTGTGGAACACGAAAGGGCAATTACTGCCAACATGATAGTGGTGAGCTTAATCAGATCACTGGGCTACTTACATGGCCCTCACGGACGCTTCAGAGTAGAAGCCTGAAACTGCTCACAGATCAGTGCAGTTTGAATTGAGGATACTATGAGTCTGAGCAGTAGCACAAGACGTGTTTCGGAGATGACGCCAATTATTTATTCTCTTCTCTCTGTTCATGTGCGCGTGCGTGTGTGTATGTGTGGTGGTCGCTGCATGTGTGTTTTGCGGCTGTATTCCTCCATGCAAATGAGACCCAGTGCATCGACGCAATCTCCAGTTCTGTGTTGCCATGGCAACAACATAACGAACTACAAAGTGTTAAAAAAACATCAGCGAAGTTTCCTTCGCCACTGGACTTTCATCCCGGCAAGGTTCTGATCATCAGAGAAAATTAGCATGCGGAGAAAACGGGAGCTCACCGTGTAAAGCGATTGGTAGGCAGCTCCTGCAGTTCGCTTGTGACATTGGATTTAGACCTGCGATTAAAAGATGGGGACAGAGTTTTTCAGGAATAAAATAAAAAAGTTTTAAGGCCTCCCCGCCCTCACGCCCCCTAAGTTTGCACAGAAGCCTCCTCAACTCCTCCCCCCCCCCCCCCGACTCACGATGTGCATTTTGAGTTAGGTTTGACCGCTGGGCAGCCCCTTGCGGCGCGGTAGAGCCGTGCGGCAATGGGGGGAGGTGAGGGGGATTGGCAGGGACCGCGGCCACGCTTGCCTAGGGGGGGCCACGGAGTCAGTGGTTCTGAAGGCCGACATCAAACGGCAGACCAATTCACAGCGCTTTGCCGGAAGGGTCGAGGTAAAGGAGAATAAATAAATAAATAAATAAAAAGGACTGTAAAAAAAAAAAAGCGACTAAAATAACATCAGAAATCATCGCAGGCTGTGAAGACCCTGACCGTCGTATGTGTGAGAACTGTTGGAGCAAACTTTATCCGGATTCTGAAATTTGTGCTCATGATTAATATTTCATAAGGATTCAGAAGCAAAGAAAGCCCAAATGTAAAGTGAACGTAAAGAGTATCTTTGCTCGTATGAAGTCACTGGAGTGCCCACATTCAATGCAGAACAGTTTTATTTTGTGCAAAACAAATAGGGCCGAGGCTGGCTACTGGAAGTTCAACAATTAATCAAAAAAGTAAAAGTGAACTGTAATATGTTATTATTATTATTCTTCTTCTTCTTATTATTATTATTACAGTTATTATTGTTGATACATTGTTATTCAAACCTGCAGTGCCCTGACCAAGCCCATGTCCAGCAACTACCCAGCATGCAGTCCTGAAACAAAGAGGCAACTTTATGATTTCTGCACAGTGGGAACTTTTTTGGATTTATAGAGATGGGTCGACGTGGAAATTGATAAGCCGATAAGTTTTATCCTCCTCCTTTTCTCCCACTCCTCCATGCTGTCTGCAGGAAATCAGGTCAGACTGGGGCAGCTGGTGGTGTAGTGGTTAAGGTGACAGGCTTGTAACCAAAAGGTTGCTGGTTCAAGTCCCACCCCAGCTGTTGTACCAGCAAGGTACTTAACTTGAATTGCTTCATTGAAATATCCAGCTGTCTAAATGGATGAATGTAGACTGTGTAACTCGCCTTGGATAAAAGTGTCTGCTAAGCAACTAAAAAAATGTAAATAAATGCTCCTTAACTTCCCCTGGACTCTCTTTGGGGGTTTCTGTGGTTCTCTCCCTGAAATTTAAAGAAGCTTTACAGGAATCTCTGTTAAGTGTCGTTGTTTGTTATTGCCTCTGCTTTATTCTCCTTGGACATCCATCAATTTCACTGAACGAATAGATCAGTTAGTTTAAAGCGAAACATACCTTGTTTTTTGCCCCATTTACTTTCATTTCTCTTTTTGACATTTTAGCAGACCCACAGGGGGTTAAAACAGGACAGCAACACAGGAACAGTGTCACATTAATCATCAAAATCCCTACAAAGTTTACGAGTCTACAACACAAAAAAATCAAAGCACCCAACCGTGCCTAAAAAGTATCTAGTCTCAGTAATATGGCTAAAAACAGTCAATTACTGACACCTTACCTCACCTTGCTCTTAGTCAATGCGTGTATGTCAAGTCGCAGTTCAACTTATAAATGCACACTTCAACTAATCAGTTCATAGGTCAATTTAGCAACACGGAGTTCAAAGTAAAGGTGAACTTACTCAACTTATCAACACACTTATCAAGGCACATTTCAACGTCATTTTTCATAGTGCTTTATCTTTAGATGAGATATTGAAAAGAGGTTTATATGAGCTTCAGGTTAACTGGCGGCCATTTTAACAGAAAAAAGTTAAAATAAAGAAAAATAAGGAAAGCCTCCAAGACCTCACCTTTGAGTTATGACCTCAACTTCTGACTCAAGAAATTTTTTGACATTACTTTTCTTTTCGTGAAGCTTAGCACATCACTCTGACCAATTGGCGTGCTGGGACCCAAAGGGGAACTAGAGCACAAAGGACCTAAGCAGGCGACCCTTGGCTCTGTCCCCAGGTCTGACTGGGTTTGGGTCACCCGGCCTCCCAAACTCCACTGCCCAGCAGCAGAAACCCATCAAGAGCCACCGCAACTCAAGGCAAACGGAAGAGACCCGAAAGAAAATTGAACTTCAGTGAAAACACGAGGAGGTCCTCCCCAAGTTAATGTAAAAAAAAAACACTCAACAAAAAGAAGAAAATATCATGTTCAAGTCATGATTCTCTGCCCCCTGCTTTTTATAAAGTTTTACCAAGGCTTAATGAAAGGCGAGACCAATGAAGAAGACCTTGGAGGTTGAGAAGCCCTCATTGATTTTATAGATGCAAAAATGTTCTGCTTCAATCAAGGCCAGTTCAAGTCTTTTGGTGATTTTATACCTCAAAGGCTTCTTGAAACCTCAAATGATATTTTTAAAACATTTTTTAAAAATGCATCCAGCCGACCAAAATGTATTCCTAGTCTAATCCTCGAGAGCAGATTATTGGGAGGTTAAAGATGAATAATTATCTTCATCTGTCTTAACAGTTAGTGTTTTTGGAATGAAAAGGTTTTTCTTTTTTCTTTTAATCTTTGTAATTGAAACGTTTTAATTGTTTCTCCAGAGATTTTTTTAAAAAGAAAACAATACACTACAGGACAACGGTGACAAGGGATTATTGCAGTTGAAAGAAAAATACATCTCTGGTAAAAAGACAAAACACAACTAACATAGAAGTTATTATTTCACAAAATAGCGTACATTTTTATTTTGATGAAAAAGCATCACCATTGTAACATAATTCAAAGCAAACAGCAACAGAAAGAGCAAGAGAAAAACAGTTGATTGGTGACAATATGAACACTGATCGTTTCAATTACGTTCTATGTAAGGGTGTGGGCGTGGCAAACAGATAAACATTTAATTGTTCGATACAATGTAAAGATTAGAAATAAAGTAACGGCAATTGCACAACTGACCTGTTCTGGACGGGTAATTGTAGGTGGCTGCAGGTTGTGGTGTGTGTGTTGTCCGTGTGTTTGTGTGTGTGTGTGTGTGTGTGTGTGCATCGGTGTGAAACTATTCACCTGTGTGTATGTGTGTGTGTGTGTGTTTGTGCACCAATGTGAAACTATTCACCTGTGTGTGTGTGTGTGTGTGTGTGTGTGTGTGTGCGTGTGTACATCAGAGTGAAACTAATCGCCTGGGTGTTTGTGTGTGTATGTGTGTTTGTGCGTGTGTACATCAGAGTGAAACTAATCGCCTGGGTGTTTGTGAGTGTGTGTGTGTGTTTGTGCATCAATGTGAAACTATTCACCTGTGTGTGTGTGTGTGTGTGTGTGTGTGTGTGTGTGCGTGTGTACATCAGAGTGAAACTAATCGCCTGGGTGTTTGTGAGTGTGTGTGCATCTATGTGAAACCAATCACCTGTTTGTTTGTTTTTTCCTCTGTGTCTCGTAGAACCACCTCAGAGCGATTAAACAAAAAGCAGTCACAGTCTCCATCCCGTGCTATTGGCATTCCATCAGCCAATCACGCTTGTTGTGAAGGCCCCCTCTCCCTGCGGGGGGGGCTGAGGGGCAGCTCTCAAATATACTGTCCACCGTTCTCCCTTCAGGTGCCCTCAGTAAGTCATTGTCCGGGGCCGGGGGGGGGGCACTGAACCCAGGCGAGATCCAGCCTTCATGTTTCTCTTTGTCGGAAACCCTTGACGACAGGGGGTGAAAAAATTTGTTTCCATTTTGTTTCCTTTGTTTGTTTCCTTTGTTTGTTTCCTTTGTTTACCAGAAACAAAGTGCGTAGTTGCAAGTTGGAGTGATGAGTAAGACAGGCCTGCCTGGTCAAAACATTTGGGCTGCCATGATCATTATTTATTTGTTCATTATTTTATCATTCACATTTCTATAATTAAATTTGGATTAATATGTTTTTAGTTCAAAAAGACAATGATATGGTGGATGTCATTTAGCAATAAGAATTGGTTGATGTATGCACAGTAGAGGCAGACAAATTCAGTCCAGTCATGATATTAAAATTATGCCAGCTATTAGCTGCTTTCAATGCTATCTGTGTCACTTGTGTCGCAGACAGAGATCAGCCTATAGCGGATTTGTGATATAATTATGTCTGTAGAATATAAACAACTCAGGCTGTGCATTGCCTGTGTATTTGTTTAAACGTGCTGCCTTTAACATACCTCCAAACATCTTTCACACCAATTTATAAAAATTCAAATTGTAAAAAGTCAAATTATGCAAATACGTGGGTGAAGCAGCTGTCAGTCAAGGTTCTGTGCTGTCAATCAAATCGTGAAAAAATAAATATACCTTCCACCAACGTCCCCCAGCCACTGTGTAAGAATCACAAACCCCCAGGGAATGGGGAACTTTCCGTCAGATGACAATAGTATTGTTTTGTTTAAATTTTATAGTGTTTTTACCCTTGCCACGAGGCAGTGTCCATGAATAAACCAATTTGTTCATTGACGACTCCTTTATTACCATCAACGAAAAAACGAAATACCTAAATCAAGACTCAGACTGCTTTGCTACGAATCCCATTTTTGCCCGATGTATTTCAGATGGAGTCGTGAAGACTGGCCTGCAGATCTCTGGATGTGGGTTTAAGTCTCTGGATTGTGACTTCTTGGATTATTTTACGCCTTGCTCGAGGAGATATTTTGGCTTTGTAAACATTTCCAGGCTGATAGGTATCTAAAGAACTTTTTCAGGAGGTCTTCAGGAATTCGTTTTGATCTATAGAGCATGATGTTACTCTAGAACTTGTGCGCTGGCAACTTAACTGTAATCGTAGGGGCCGAACTTAGTCAGATATACACTAGGCAGAACTGGCCCAAAATAAACCCTGAATGTTAACCAAAGTACTCGAACAGCCAACCCTAATTGTCTCTTTAGTTATGGAAAATTAACTGGGGGTTTCACAAGATGTGTCACAAAAGTTTGATTATCTTGCACACCATAAAATTGAAAGAAGCATCAAACTTAGACTCCCTTAATATACTACTACAAGCCACAGAAAGATCTGACCAAATCCAAAGTGAAAAATATGCAAAAATACAGTAAATCAGACAGGGGGCTAATGCTTTTTCGTAGTCCTGTGAGTAAATAATAGAGAAGAAGAATAGAAAGAGATAAAAAAAAATCCCTCTTTCAGCAAAAGCACCAGAGACGCAGCCAATTGTTTATTGAACAAACTAGATGAATCTCGTTAACGGCTATTTTGAAAGCGATATATTTTCCAAAGTAATGATACATTGTGGGAATTGCGGCCAGGATTTTTCTCCCAGGGTTTACTTTTTGTATGTGTGTGTGTGTGTGGATCCGACTGCTGGGGTCAGAAAAGGCTTTGTGGACGACTGGTTTCACCACCCAAAGTTTTGTTTATTCGGCTGGAGGGGAAGTTGTCATCGCATCGCTGTATGCACACAAACTCACTGAAGCCATGACTGGAAAGGCCTTGAAGCCAAAGGGCAGAGCTGTAATGGGTGCGGGAGACTGGCAAGCGTCTGATTTGTAGAAAGGCTTGATGTAAAGACCCATGGATTCGCCTTCGCTTAACTCGAACCTTGAGATGTCCTATGGCATATTACATAATGGATGGACTTCCTGTTTGGACCGACATTGTGGGAGTTCACTCCACACCATGTGGCACTCACGCACAGCCCGGTCTGTGATCTCCCATCGTTAACAACCACACACTGGCTTTCTGGATTTAAACAAGTGTGTAGATTACAGTTTTTCCCTAAATTGTTCACGCAGCTGGGTGCCAGGCCCTCAAGCCCGGGGAAAATCCCCAAAAGATTATGGACAGCCAACCCGGGTGGGGGGTGTAATAGGACCTCGTTGTGCACCTGAGTGTGGTTCCACTTATGGCAACCATACTCAGGTGCCAAAAATTAAAAGGAGTTAAGAGACCCAGCAAAGGCTGCACAGAGAGGTTTGCACGGAATGAAAGGTTAGACTGGCAAAGTCTTGGTTTGTGTGTTTTGGTTGGCTGAAACCTGAAACCTGTGTATTGTTTAGAGGTGAATGTGTGAAGAGCTGCTTTATTTTGGTTTTCCCAGGTGAGGGTAATTAATTTTGAGTTTTCACGTCTTTGTTAAGTCTTCTGCTTTTGTTCTGAAGTTGTTCTGAAAACAAATAAAAAGCATGCCCCCCCGTGTGTCTCTGTCTTCAGCCGCTCTCGGACCGGGCACGCCCTCGCGTGCTACAACACTTTTCTTGAAACAGTACCCCTCAACCGCCATCTGGATCCCTCTTCCTCTACGGGCCTCTCTTCCTCTCCATTGCGCTTGTCCTTGACCTCTTCCTTGAGCCAGTCTTGCAATCCCCAACTCGGAGATGATAGATGATTTCTTTATGCATGTATGAGGACTGATTGTTGAGGTTTTGCACATGTGCAGAAGAGATTTACAACGATGGAGGCATCTGAGACCAAATGTTTCTGTGTTGGTGGATTTTTGTGTCATCTGTCTGAAATTGTGCGTACCGTTTGTGCTTAAAATTTTGCATTTAGTGGGAAAGTAGCGAGAAATGACTCACTGTTTTGCATAGAACGTTTTTCTTGTGTGACTTTTGGTGGTGGGCAAGTGAACCACAGTTTCATACAAAGTGACCTAGCAGCAACCCCTTTGAGCTCTGTGGGGCCAGATCACCTACGTCACATTTTATCCCATACAATGTGGGTAAAACCCGTAGCACTGTCATACTCTGCATGACAATTGTTTCTCCCATTAAATCCAGGCGTCCTCCAATCCTCCAAAAATATCTCCAATGCATTGGAATATAAGGACCATGGTCGTACACACCATGCAAAGATGAACTTTTCTATTGGGTTAGGGTTAGGGTTAGGTTTAGGGGTTAGTGGTTAGGGGTTAGGGGTTAGGGGTTAGGAGTTAAGGGTTAGGGGTTAGTGTTAGGGTTAGGGTTAGGGGTTAGGGTTAAAGTTGAATAAGGTGAGAAGAACAACTGTTCCAGCCCACATGTTTGGCACGGTTGGTGTATACAAGGAAAACATTTTTCCTACTGTCATTGCTAAAGGCACAATTAATTGATGCCACAGTATAATTGATGCCATGGTATAATTGATGCCACGGTATAATTAATGCCACGGTATAATGGATGCCACGGTATAATGGATGCCGCAGTATAATTGATGCCACGGTATAATGGATGCCACGGTATAATGGATGCCACGGTATAATTGATGCCACTGTATAATGGATGCCGCGGTATAATGGATGTCGTGGTATAATGGATGTCGTGGTATAATTAATGCCACGGTATAATGGATGCCACGGTATAATTGATGCCGCGGTATAATGGATGCCGCGGTATAATTGATGCCGCGGTATAATTGATGCCACGGTATAATGGATGCCGTGGTATAATTGATGCCACGGTATAATTGATGCGCGGTATAATGGATGCCGCGGTATAATAGATGCCGCGGTATAATTGATGCCAGGGTATAATTGATGCCGCGGTATAATGGATGCCGCGGTATAATTGATGCCGCGGTATAATTGATGCCGCGGTATAATGAATGCCGCGGTATAATGGATGCCGCGGTATAATGGATGCCGCGGTATAATTGATGCCACGGTATAATTGATGCCGTGGTATAATGGATGCCGCGGTATAATTGATGCCACGGTATAATTGATGCCGTGGTATAATGGATGCCGCGGTATAATTGATGCCAGGGTATCTATGGGTAACTATGGCAGTCTTGTCTCATGTCCTTTTTTTCTGTTCTTCCTCCTTGCACACAGACTCATCTTCCTCTTCAGCTTCAGTGCTGTCTTTTCCCTTTACATGCTCCATTCCTGACAAATCACTGAGGAACAAATAGGTGACTTCTTTATGGGCATTGTTTTCTATTATGTAATTTCGATAATAGGATTAAATGCTTGCAAAACCAACTGATGACATTGGACATAAATTGACTGTGTCAGAGATATATGCTTTGAGCGTACTATTCAGTTGAAATCTGTGTTAAGTAATGAGATGGGTGGTTACTGTTTTAAACAAATATGTTAAGTGATAAGTGATTATAGTTATGCCCAATTAGACTTTGGCGTTGTTGTTGAGTAGTGTTGTTTAAATAATTTTGATTTAGCAACAGCATAAAACTGTAATGCACAGTTTGTTCTGCAAAACGTGGGTGCACAAGAAAATATTGGCTTCAAAACCATGCTAACGATAATTAAACTAATCAGTATAATACACACTGCATACTTTTGTTTTTTTGCATACTCATACGAAATGTCAGAACAGCAAACGGAGTTCTGTGCTTTACTTACTGCAGTTGTAAAGTAACTGATACGCAACAATACTCTACTCAGAACATTGCAATCTGTTATAGTACAGCTCACATTTACACAGCACATACAGATATCAGAACTCCTTCACAGGGTGAGGGATCGTTTTTAAGGGAACGGAATCCATTTCTTTCATACTCATTCCGCGCCCTCCTCGAGATGCCTAAGAATCAATTTTACAAACTCAAAAACTCTCAATAATTCATGTTTCAGTTTCGCCTAATCTAACTGCTCCTCTCTGAAGGGCTGTTGCCTGTCACCAGCAGAAGCTCATCTCTCAACTCTGTGCACATAGAGTACAATGCCATATGTCGACATTTACGGTATGAGAACTGAATGGAAGCGCTGGGTTTACGCTACTCACTTACAACCAACACTGCTAACAATGCTTTGTGACACAGTTATGTAAATAGTACAGCGACAGCAATGCTCTTTTTGAATAGGGCCTAAAGTTCAGTCTTCGTAAAATGAAAAACGTGTTTAATGTTCTTGATAGAAGTAAACAAACTGTCGCACTTTTTAAGAGGACAAAATGAAACCATATGCCGGATACGGAAAGGCTGGTCACAGTTAGTCACTGCCTGAGGTATGACCTTCTCACGGGGTAGGCCTGGAATTCAGCTACACTAGGGAATGTATGCCTAGCCTTCTCCTAGCGGCCTGTCTGTCTGTCTTTCCGTCGATCAATCTGTCGATCGGTCTGTCAGTTTATATATATATATATATATATATATAGTAATTGTAAGTCTGTCTATATATTTTTTTGGAATTCTTTATTCAAAAAAATTAAATAATATAAAATAACTCTATTCTGAAATAAAAGTTCAGTTTTAAAAATGTATTTCAGATTATTCATCCGGTAAATAAACCTGTAAAATGAGGAGTTTGTTTACACATGGTCATTGACATATTAACAGTGGATGAATGTATTTTGGGAATATTGATGCAAATATGCAAATAAAAAAAAGCCCCCATTTCCTTGGGGGTTGCAATACCTCAGCAGAGCCTATGAGGTTGTGTGTGTTGGGGGTGGTAGTTTGTCACAGTTCACAGACTGACAGCAAAGACACTCGTATCTAGTTCATGCAGATCTAGTTGCCATCTCAGTCCCATTGATTGGCAGCTACTTCACACAGCTTCTAGAACCCGTAGTTCTTTACCTGTTAAATTCAAAAGCATTTTTTAAAATAAATTTCTTCAAAGATGATCCAGAAAAATGCAAGAGAAAAACGCAATGGAAAAGTTTTCCATTTTCGCAGTTGTTCTGGCAGGTGGATTTTGTCTGATGTGTGTTTTTCCCCCCAGTGGAGACAGCGTCAAGGTGTTTGTGTGGATTCTCATGTCCTCTAACAGAAGTAGAACCCCACATAACCAATATCCCCACCCCCCACCACTTAGTGTTCATAGGTCACCATCACTTTGCAGAAACCTTTCCCAACAGAATCCTCTCGGGAGTTGTTTTTGCAGTTCAGGCTGTTTCTGATGTCAACATCGCCTCTTCATTCAGTACTGCGTTCGTTTATTTGACCATTGCAAGTCAGCCAGTGTTTGTGAGACTGGCGCCTGTTCCGCATTTCCGCATCTTCAGTGAGCGGTACGCAACCAGCCGGAGTAAATAACTCAAGGTGTAATGAACGGAGCGCGCCAGATCAGGCAGTGACTTGGGCTCCCTGGCCCGTCTGCGTTTCTCAGCCTCTCTAAACCAGAGTCAGCCGTCTCGGTGAAGCAGTAGCCTCCGCTCTCCTGAAACAAGGCTCTTGTATCGCAATCGGCCAGCAAATCCTGTAGGAAAGGGCCCCGGTTGCCCCGCTCCCCGTTTCACATCTGTGACAATTTTTTTGTCATTTATCTCCTTGTTTATTTCTCTCTGTCGACTTCGATCCCTGCATCTCTGGGGGATTTTGCCTCTCTCTTTATTGTTGTTATTCTGTTACTGTGTTATTGTTGTCATTATTGCTCTCGCCATGCTGTGCTGCCAACAGTGTATCCCTGTCTCCTCGGAAGAAAGAATAAAAATAAGAGGCTTGTGTTTGAAGGCAGTGAATTTTTCTGTTTTGCATTTTCTCCTCTTCTTCTTCTTTTTTTCTGAGCTTCTTTGATCTTTCTTTGGTTTCGTTATCATTCCATTTGTGTGAGTTCACGCTGCCTCTCTTCATCCCTATACCTGTGCCCTAAAAGCGATTCATACAAAGACACACACACACACACACGTACACACACACACACACACACACACACACGTACACACACACACGTACACACACACACACACACACAAACAGACACACACACACAAACACACACACACACACACAAACGTACACACACACACACACGTACACACACACACACAAACACACACACATACACACACATACACACACACACGTACACACACACACACACGTACAGACACACACACACATACACACACACACACGTACACACACACACACACAAACGTACACACACACGTACACACACATACACACACACACACACACACACGTACACACACACAAACGAACACACACACATACACACACACACACGAACACACACA